>SNQJ01S0221368.1:4800-17753 GCA_010110895.2 Picea sitchensis
CATTGCTCATTGGATATAATTGAATGGTTTAAGTATAATTTGAAAAAGGTTTTTAAATTGTACTTGATACTGATTCACCCCCCTCTCAGTATCAACATGAAGTACTTGCAGATTATATGTTTATGGATGTAATGACAAGTGGACAGTTATCATACATCATATAAACAATAAACGACAAACATAATATTCAGATAAAAGTAAGATAAGAGAGAATATGAAAGTCTGAACAGAGATGGCAAAAGAATCTTATGTCTAATATATATTCAAAAAGTCTGAAGAATACAATAGTAGTGGTCAAGTCCCCATAGTCGAACCCCTTCCTTCTTCTGAAGTCTTAGGCTTTATATCCCTTACAAAACAGTTCCAGATCCTAGAAAATTGGATCTGAAATACTAATAATAGAAAATAATCCAAACAACTCTCAATAATAGGATCCAGTCCTATCATAAAGGTCAAACCCTTATCAAATAGTCTTCAACAAATCTACAATATCTTCAACACTCTTAAACATCTTGATGAGATGATCAGGTACTCGAACTCATCCTTTGACATTTCAATGCTTGTTGACCAAAAATAGAAATTCCTTTTATCTTATTTACCTTAATATCTGCCTTAAAATCTGGAAAAGGGATATGGTCTTCATCAGTTTAATTATTTCCCTTTATACAAAACCATCTTCACGCGTCCTGTGACCAAAAACTTCAATCTGGGAAAAAAGAAAGATATTATGCCCATGCCTGTGTTTTCGGTGGCTAAGGAGTCAAAATTTTAGCCTGTAAGTCGTTGAAATCTATGCTTTGGGTTGCTAAGGGCAGTTGTAAAAGCTTGCCTAAGATACCGAAAGAACGGTTTGAGAATAGCTTTCAAAATTTGCAAAATTTCATTTTCTTTCGGTCTTTTACTGCTCATTTCTTTCTCCTCATCTGAATTTTATTAAACATGCAAAAACAAGGTATCCCTTTGATGTCTGCATAAATTTCTCCAACATCCTTAATTCTCTTTTGCTCATTAGTTCATTAGGTTTATGATCCTTCGAAAGAGAAAAATATTTTCCAGATTGTATCCTGCCAGCTTTAATCTGTTTGATTGATGAATTATTGCAAGATCGTGCCATTCCCATGAGCCCTTTCTTCATATGACTTAGGCTTAGCGCTTTATGTTGGACTGTGAATTATATGAATAATTGTTTGTTTCCTGTGTAAAGTGTGGCATGAATATCACCTGTAAGAAGGAAGAGTTCACCCAATGTTGAAATGAGACCTGGAAATATTGCCCTTTTAAACTGATCAACAGTCATATTAAACCTTTTCCAGGGTTCATCAGCACATGGATGATCCCAAGTTATCTTCCGTGTGGTGTGATTGATGTAATACACCTTTCCAGTTGCTGTGTCTGAGCGATGTTCCCAGCCTGATGGTAAAGGTCCAAAATACCCACTTTGAGGTTATCTCTTCAATCCTTAATTACAAATGCATCATTAACAAAAATATAGGCGATGGTGTCGATTCCTTTTCTCTTCAGTTCATCCACCTTCTATACAAATTTAGGAATTTGTTTCAACATCTCTTCCTCAGAACAGTCAAACGAAATAATTAATTTCAGTTGAATCCCTATACATTTTCCAAATGCTGGATGGTCTTCTTTATTTTGAGGACTACCTCTTTCCTGCATGTAGATATTAACATGATATATGAACAAATTATGTTGAGAATATTTCTAAGGTAATTTCCATTTGCAATTCATTCACACCAACTATCAGAATACATAATTGTTCCATCATGCAACTCAACAATCCCTATGATGAAAAATGCATCTATGAAGAATCTACACTAGCAATATCATCTTCATCGATGGCAAGCCAATCGCTTGAATCTCCATTGTAATCCATCAATCAAAACTTATCATTCTCAATTTCATGTATTGCCCTTGACACCTATAATCTCAGTATGATATACTTTAAACTCTATTAGCGACTGGATATCCAAAAATGCCATTTGCACAATCTCTTGGCACCTGTAACTTCACTCAGCCACTTCATGCTGTGTATTGAAGAATTATAAGCTTTAAATTGACGCAGGACTTCGATCTCTACACACAATTTGGGTATTGAAATCGGCTCTTCATAATTTAGCAACTAGAAATGAACCACCCGTGGCACCTTTTCCTTAACACTTGCGCATTGCACTTATTCATGGCTCCTCCTCGTGGCTTGATTCCTTCAACAAATTAAACACTTCAACAACCAATTACCCTTGAACAACTACATATGCATTCATCTGCTTGGAAATTAGGCATTTGGCATCTGTCAGTTTAATTTATTTTCTATTTGATTTGCTTAGGAACCAAATCCCATCTATATAGGATATTTAAATTATTTGGCTTTTAAATACATTGTTTTATTCATAATTGTTTTGATGATGTGAGCAGAGAATAAAAAGCAGTGCTTACACTAAGCTTGGTGTGTTGACTTGTGGCTAGCATGTGGGCTTAGCGTTTGACATTGGGCTTTGTGTGTTATGTGTTGGATATTGTGACTTGTGGACTCGATGCATGTATAACTTGTAGAATTTGGTAGATAGATGATGATCTTTGGTGTTAAGAAAAAATTATGAATAGCGCATTCAATCACACACCACCTTTTGGTAAAATTAACAAATAAAAATATATTTTTTATTTGAAGATATAAGAGGCAAAAACTAGGGTTTAGACTGTGTAACAATTATTGTGCTTTTTTGATGTAGGTTGAAAACAGACTAACAAGACTCTTGAGTAATCAATATCAATAGGAACTTTTTCAAGGATAATGGGAAATTGGATATGTAGACATTTGCCAAAAAAATTTAGAAATAAGCGTAAAAAGTTGAAAAACGCTCAAAAAATACCAGTGTATTTTTTATCGCTAACATCTAGATCCAATTGGGATGGAGACCTCCCTGTGAGGTTTCCAAGAACCTAGTATTTCCAGTTTCCTTTACCATTAGGCATGGAGTCATATGGCCTTTACCATTGGGCATGGATTCATCTGGCCTTTACCATTGATCTCTTCAAACCTGTGGCCTACCTGTAGCCTGTTCTGCTTATTCAAGAAAACTGAAAGCAATCTATCTTCTCATAGAGTGAGATTATTTTCTGTGTACTCCTACACTTAACCAGTAAAAATATGCTCATCATGTAACATCATACTTCCAATGAAACCATGATAACATCGAACTATTTACAAAATCTCTTTGCATGCAGATAAATTTCAAAGAACACTTCATGTCGTGCAACAAAATTTCAACTTGCAGATCATACTTACAATCATCATTTGATTTGATTCCAAATATTGCACCACTGAAGACTTTTGAAGAGAATAACTCCATATAAACGGCTACCATATCATAGAAAGAAGCTAATTCTTCTTTCTTCTCAAGCCTTTCTTCTCCTTCTGATATATGGATCTACTCATAAACAAGTTTCTGTGATTCTGAAAATAGAAGTGAGTTGATTTGACTGCTAATCCCTTCTTGTTTGATATCTTCTTCATAAATGATATCAGTCTTATGTTCATGAGATGCTGCAAATAGAAGAGAAGATCTTAAATATTCAGGCAGATTAAACTCATCATATTTAATGTCTTCTGCAAACATAGAATGGCGGATTTCAACATGATGTTGTTCCTTGATGGGCAAGGAAAAAGGCTCATCAAAATCAGATTTGTAGTTGTCATATATTAGCTGGTTGTTGCTTAAATAAACCTCATTTGATGTAAGGATCTGCTCTACTCCATCTTCATACTTATAAAAAATGGGTGAAAAGAAATCTCCTGAATCTTGCAAAGAAAGACAGGAAGTCTTCAGATCCTTCTCTCCAATCATAGGTGAAAACATATCATAGGCAACCTCTTGAAAAAGTGCAGAAAAAACTTCTTCCCTAACTGTTTCTTCATGTAAATCAAAGGCAGTAGGTGCAACGGAGATAAGATCGGATGCATTTACAGCTATGCAATTCTTATTTGTATCATGAAGATCTTTCTTAACAACATAGTTCTCACCTTGAGAAATAGAAGAAAAGACTACTTCCTACTGAACTTGCTTCTCGAATTCATCACAACAATCTTCAAAGAGACTTTCAGCTGGAAATTCATCTTTACAAAACAAATGGAAAGAATAATGAAAACTTTCCAATGAGTGAATGGTTGAAGCTGGAAGATATTTGCACCAATCAAGGGAAATCCCCTCTAATAAATACCTGAAAATCTTAATTTGAACTTCCTCATGTACAATTCCAAGCCGATGAATAAAATCATGAAAATCTAGCAAGTGTTTAGCTTGCACTTCCCACTCTTCTCCTCGAAATATGGGAATACTACATTCTCATTCATCTCTACTAGGTATTGGATGAGGGTAACCAGAAATACTTGAGAAATTGCAAAATGCATACCTCTTGTTCATTTCATACCAGTGAAGTCACCAACAAATTTATGAACAATGGAGTCGCCACTGAATCCGTCCTTCATGGAGTCGCCAGATAGATAATTACAACCAATAAAATGTCCATTCTTTGTCTATCATAAAAGTTGGATCTATGTTGTCTCGCAAGGAAGTTGATCTTTAATCTCCTCTCCCCGACAATGGCACCAATTTGTTATCTCTCCAAGAAATTCTTCTAGGTTGTACTTCGAAGAAGCTTGGTAACTAACTAATTTATCAATGTTTTAATCAAATGGATCGAGATGGATGACTCAATCAAATCTCACACACTCTGGACATATATGAATACTTTCATAAAGATAAGTCTTTCAACCAAAGGTGTTCAAAAGGTTTAATAAACAGTGAAATTATGGAGAAAACCTATAATACTAGCAGAAACATATACACAAAGTACATATGAATGGCTAGATAAAATAAGTGAAGTACTTGCAGATTATATGTTTATGGATGTAATGACAAGTTGACAATTATCATACATCAGATAAACAATAAACGGCGAACATAATATTCAGATACAAGTAGGATAAGAGAGAATATGAAAGTTTGAACAGAGATGGAAAAAGAAGCTTATGTCTAATATATATTGAAAAAGTCTGAAGAATACAATAGTAGTGGTCAAGTCCCCATAGTTGAACCCCTTCCTTCTTCTGAAGTGTTAGGATTTATAACCCTTACAAAACATTTCTAGATCCTAGAAAAATGGATCTGAAATACTAATAATAGAAAATAATCAAAACAACTCTCAAGAATAGGATCTAGTCCTATCATAAAGGTCAAACCCTCATCGAATAGTCTTCAACAAATATGCAATATCATCAACACTCTTCAACATATTAATGAGATGATCAGGTACTCGAATGCATCCTTTGATAGTTGGATGCGTGTTGACCAAAAATAGAAAGGCATTTTATCTTGTTTACCTTAATATTTGCCTTAAAATCCGGAAAAGGGATATGATCTTCATCAATTTAATTATTTCCCTTTATACAAAACCATCTTCACACATCCTGGGACCAAAAAATTTGATCGAGGAAAAAGGAAAGATATTATGCCTGTGCCTGTGTTTTCGGTGGCTGAGTCAAAATTTTAGCCTATAAGCCACCTAAAGCTCTGCTTTCAATTGCTAAGGGCAGTTGTAAAAGCTTTCCTAAGCTACCGAAAGAACGGTTTGAGAATAGCTTTCAAAATTTGTAAAATTGCATTTTCTTTCGGTCTTTTACTACTCATTTCTTGCTCCTCATGTGAATTTTATTAAACCTGCAAAAAAAAGGTATCCCTTTGATGTCTACATAAATTTCTCCAACATCCTTAATTCTCTTTTTCTCATTAGTTGATTAGGTTTATGATCCTTCGAAAGAGAAAAATCTTTTCCAAATTGTATTCTGCCATCTTTAATCTATTTGATTGATGAATTATTGCAAGAGGGTGCCATTGCCATGAGCCCTTTCTTCATATGACTTAGGCTTAGTTCTTTGTGTTGGAAAATGTTTAACAGGTAGCATATGCTTGTCATTGATGGCAAGTACAGCAATGATGATGGAAATTACAACAGTGAAGATGACAGGCAAACAGAAGACAAAGAAAGTAAAAGCTCAGGAGGAACAGCCTTGAAGATCGGGGAGAACGACCTTGGCAACGACAAAGAACTTAAAGAAGGAAAAATTCGGTGGCCGTTGGATCCCATCTAAATTTCGCGAAAGAACCAGGACCGTCGGTCACATTTGAAGCTGCGAGAGAGATAAAACTCATCGGAGAATCAGTGATAGAGAGTTTGAAATATCCAAATCACTTAACATTGAAAACCGAGAAATCGCGATATGCGATTTTGCGGAATATCCTTGTGGATTAAATACAAGCGGGGATCTGGTGGTTTATTAGATGAATGGCGTGTCGACTGGAGACACCATCGGAATCGTACGATCGAGTTTGAAATATCCAAATCGCAACATTGAAAACCCCAGAAGCGATATCGCGATTCGCGATTTAATGGCCGTTAAATACTGGCGGGGATGCGGACCGTTTATTACGTGTGGGCCAGCGTGTCATCCACGGAGGCACCATCGGTCGGCGTCGAGTTTAAAATCTCAAATCACTTAACATTGAAAACCCAAAATCGCGATATGCGATTTGATGATATATTCGCAACCGTTAATCAAGAAGGAATCTGGACCGTTTACTTGCATGGACCGCATTAGCGACCCGAGGCCTCATCGGCAGTCGAGGATCGAGTTTCATAAAGGCAAAAGTTCACTCTAGCGAAATCTCCGGTTGTGATATACAAATCTCGGCGGAATCTTAACCGTCAGATCACCATGTGACCTAGACCGTCAATCTACAATAGCAGTCCATGTCGACCAAAGGGACCCGATGGCACAACGGTGATGGCGGTGTCAAAAGCCAGTCTAACACCGGGCTTTATACAAGTAATGAATCCAGTGACCGCGTGGCGGTGTTTATCGTGTTGAATCGTAATGTGATAACGGTAGCGAGGAGGACGGTGGCATCCGGAGATTCGGGGATCGGGGAGTTCATAATACAAAGAACACAATGCATCAAGAACTTCAGAAATCGCGAAATGCAATTTCCCAATGATCCGACCCGTGGGATAGAATGAATCGTCCAGTTGATCCTTAGCCATGTTGAGTTTTGGGTTGGTTTGGTGATGAACAAAACCTTGAACATCATACATCGAGAAATCGCGATACACGATATTTCGATAAGAGGTATAGTTGTAGACCACCCGAGGAGTAAGTGGAAGCGATTAAGTTGTCTGAGAGAATCGAGAATCGGCTATATAAGCGGCTCAAAGGAGCGTATACATTATCCTTGTAAACCGAAACCGGCCAGGAATGGTGGTGGGGTCCGCGTGATAGATGGTCACATGGACCGTTATTATTGGTCGAGGAGAAAGGGCTAAGCTTCGAGGAAAAGAGCAAATGCGGGAATCGAAGAATCAGGTTCAGTATACTCTCGACATCTAAGCGAAATAAATTGATGGTGAAATCCGTGGGATACGGCAGATTGGATCAAACCTTGACCGGAGGGTTGTTGTGTATACTCACTCATTAGCGGCTTCAATTGTAAATCCGTTAAGGAAAAGCGACTAGGAATGATAGGGTGGTTAGTGTTTCAGTTGCCAAGAATGGTGTCATTGGATTCTCCATTGAAAGGGAAGTGGAACCGTCATAACACGGTGTGGATAAAAGAAAGACCGAATTTGGTTAATCGTTGAATGAAAAATGGGTAAGCGATGAAAAACAAGATGAAGCGAGAGGAATGAAAGCGATTGAAGGGCGTAAGCGAGCGATGAAGAAGAGCAATATGAGGGCGAGCGAGCGGCGGTGGCGAAGACATGATACAGGCGGACTGTTGAATAAAGAAGCGGAAAACGGTGAGCGAGAAGACGAAATTAAAGAACAAAGCTTGGTAGGCGATTTATCCGTAAAAGTTGAATGTATATTTAACCATTAATATACGAGGGAGGTTGGGAGGTGCACCGGGAGGGCTGACGCCACTCGAGGAGGTTCAAGTGGAATTAGCGAACACGGGGAGTTAGTGCTTCCTTCTAGTTGGTGCTAGAGAAAACATGGAGTTGGTGCTTCCTTCTAGTTGGTGCTAGAGAAACCGGGGAGTTGGTGCTTCCTTCTAGTTGGTGCTAGAGAAAACGGGGAAGTTGGTGCTTCCCTTCTAGTGGGTGCTAGAAAGCGAGAGAGTTGGTGCTCCCGACAAGTTGCATCTTACAAAGCGGAGGTTGCCTCATTATGAGTTGGTGCTCATATGTATGATAATGTAAGAATGTAACTAATACTTATCATATAAAGAAAAAGGTTTACAATAGGTTTCTCTCGGAAATATAAATCTTTGTGTTTCTCATATGTGTGGCTGATTCACGAATGTACCATTGTTTATTTTCCCGCATTATTGTGATCATCATTTGGTGTTTCAGCAAAGAGTTTAAAGAAGCATGATTGTTTAAACTACGGTATGTGATTCACCCCCTCTCGGTTGTCCAACAATTGGTATCCCGAGCCGGCCTTTTATCTAAGGAGTAGATCTGGAAACTTAAACATGACAAGCCATGAAGGAACTTAGTCACTAGGCCTCCTCTATTTTTTGGAACGAATTTTGCCTTCTGGAGGTCAGAATGAGATCATACCTAATGGCCTTAGGGCGGATGTATGGGATGTAGTAGAGGCTGGTTATAAGAATCTGTTATTGCTAGCTTCCAAGGATGATAAGTTAAATTTAGCTTTAATGCTAAGGAATGAATGCTATCTTGAATGGACTTGTAGAAGCTAGGGTTTGTGAAGGTGATGCATCTTCAAGCTGCTAAATAAATGTGGGACAAACTCGTGCGGTTATGAAGGTAATGAGAAGGTAAAGGATGCAAAACTTCAAACCTATAGATTACGGTTCCATTCCGTCCATCCATACATCCCCATTCCATCCATCCATTCCATCCATCCATCCATTTGTCCTTCCATCCTTCCTCCTTCCATCCATCCATCCATCCGTCCATCCGTCCATCCATCCATTCCATCCATCCATTTCATTCCATTCCATCCATCCATCCATCCATCCGTCCGTCCATCCATCCATTCCATCCTTCCTCCGTCCGTCCATCCGGCTCCATCCATCCATTCCGGCCTCCATCCATCCATCCATCCATTCCATTCCATTCCTTCCATCCTTCCATCCTCCTTCCTTCCTTTCCATCCATCCATCCATCCTCCTCCATCCTCCATTCCTTCCATCCATCCATTATCCAATCCATCCTCCGAGGCACCATCAGGAATCGGCGATCGAGGAGTTTAGAAATCTCAAATCACCAACATTGAAAACCGAGAAGTCTGGCGATTTGTGACTCTCATAACCGTTAATCAAGAAGAAGGAATGCGGATCGTTTACTTGCATGGACGTGGCTGACGGAGCCTCAGCCGACGAATTCGAGGATCCCGAGTTTCATGAGGCAAAGTTCACTCTACAACCCAAAATCTCGATTTCCGCGATATACCGCAAAATCGACGGAATCGAACCATCGGATCAACGCATGTGACCTAGGCCAGGTCGATCGATGAGTCCACGTCGACCAAAAGGGACCGATGGCGCACAACCAGTGATGGCAGTGTGAGCGGATCTAACGCCAGAACATGTAAGTAATGAATTAGAGTGACATGTGGCGATGTTTAATCGTGTTGAATCATGTGTGATGTGTGCCGGGGCGAATTGGCATCGGAGATTCGGGGATCGGGGAGTTCATAATACAAAGAACACAATGCATCAAAGACTCCAAAATGCATAAAATGCAATTTGTGAAATTGATCCGGTAGTGGGATAAGTATGAATCTGATCCGTTGATCATCGCCATGTTCGGAGTTTCGGGGTTCGGGTTTGGTATTGACAAAACCTTGAACATCATACATGTGAAATCATGATCTGGCGATTTCTAGATAAGGGTATGGTGGGCCACCCGGTAAGTGGAGGAATGATTGTAAGTTGTCTGAGGAGGAGATCGAGGAATCGGCATATCCAGCGACTCAAAAAGGCGTAATACATTATCCTTGTAAACCCGAAACCCCGATGAGTGATTGAGTACGGTCACGGAGTAGAAGTCACATGGACCATTATTGTAGTTAGAAGGGGCTAAGATGGGAAAGAGCAAATCGAGAATCCCGGTCGGAGGTTAAGTACATGTACTCAAACATCACAAATACGAAATCGCGATGGAAGAAATCGATGGGATCGAGCGGATTGGATCAAACCTTGATGGGAGGGTTGTTGTGTATACTCACTCATTAAACGCTTCAATTGTAAATCCGTTAAGGAAAAGCGACTAGGAATGATGAATCGGTTAAGCGTTTGATTTACCAGAATGATATGCGTTGGATTCTCCATTGAAAGGAAGTGGAAGCGAATCATAACGGTGTGGATAAAAGAAAATAGATAGGGCAATTTGGTTAATCGTTGAATGAAAAATGGGTAAGCGATTAAGAAAAACAAGATGAAGCGGAAGATAAGCGGTGAAGGTATGCGGTGAGTATAGAAGAAAATATGATGGAGCCGACGGCGAGGAAGCGAGAATATGTGAAGACGCTGTCTGAGCTTGGAACTGTTGAATAAAGAAGCGAGGAAAAACGATGAAGTGAAGACCAGTGATTAAGAACAAAGAGAAAGATTGGTAGGAATTGATTTATCTGTAAAAGTTGAATGTATATTTAACCATTAATATCGAGGGGAGGTTGGGAGGTTAACCGGAGAATTTGTTGTCCTCGAGAGGTTCAATGAATACTTGAACCGCGAGGGATTTGGTGCTTCCCTTCCTGGTTGGTGCTAGAAAATAGAGAGTTAGTGCTTCCTTCTAGTTGGTTCTAGAGAAACCCGGGGAGTTGAAGTGCTTCCTTCTAGTTGGTGCGCTCAGAGAAACCGGGGAGTTGGTACTTCCTTCTAGTGGAGGCTAGAGAAAACAGTTGGTGCTCGACGTATTTGCGACTTGAAAAGCGGAGGTTGTAGCCTCATTATGAGTTGAGGTGCTCATATGTATGATAATGTAAAGAATGTAACTATTACTTATCATATAAAAGAAAAAGAGGTTTACTACTATTATGGGTTTTCCTCGAAATATCGTCTCGTGTTTCTCATATATTAGCGTGATCTTGAATATGCCAAAATTGTTTATTCCCCGTGTGTGATCATCATTTAGTGTTACGACAAAAGAGTTTAAAAAGAAGCATCATTATTGTGATCATCATTTAGTGTTTCAGCAAAGAGTTTAAAAGAAGCATGATTGTTTAAGCACGGTAACAACTGATTCAGCCCCCCCCTCTCAGTTGTCCAACACTTTGGGCTCTTTATGTTGGATTGTGCATTATATGAATAAATTCTTGTTGCTTGTGTAAAGTGTGGCATGAATATCACCTGCAAGAAGGAAGAGTTCACCCAATGCTGAAATGAGACCTGGCAATATTGCCCTTTTAAACTGATCAACAGTCATATTAAACATTTTCCAGGGTTCATCAGGACATGGATTATCCCAAGTTATCTTCCGTGTGGTGTGATTGATGTAATACACCTTTCCAGTTACCGTGTCTGAGTGATGTTCCTAGCCTGATGGTAAAGGTCCAAAATATCCACTTTGAGGTTATCTCTTCAAGCCTTAATTACAAATGCATAATTAACAGAAATATAGACAATGGTGTTGATTCCTTTGCTCTTCAGTTCATCTTCTTTCTATACAAATTTAGGAAGGTCTTTCAACATCTCTTCCTTGGAACAGTCAAAGGAAAGAATTAATTTTGGTTGAATCCATGTACATTTTCCAAATGTTAGCACTCTGTAATTTGCCCAAGGCTGTGGGGGCAGTCACAGAGGCAACATCAAAACCACTTTGAGTCTTGGATCTAGCCCTCCAAGACTCAGAGAGGGATCTCTCTGTCAAATTTAGATTTGTTTGAAATAGGATATTATACTAGCTATGCAGAATAGGATATGTTGGAGTTTTTTGGTTGAGACAGCAAAAGAAAAACATTCGGCTATGGGGTCTGTGACAAGTTTGAAATTAAACACAGATCTATAAGGTATTTCCACAGGGCAAGGTAATGCATACATTGGATACTTTAGAAATAAAATGATGTAGAGAAGGAACAGACGAGATAATCAACTACAACAAAAAAAAATTCAAGAATTTCTTCATTGTAGTATCAGAGGAAAACATTAAGATTCTCAAAAGCACTGAACAGAGTATC
Source organism: Picea sitchensis (assembly GCA_010110895.2). NCBI lineage: Eukaryota > Viridiplantae > Streptophyta > Pinopsida > Pinales > Pinaceae > Picea > Picea sitchensis. The sequence goes on from SNQJ01S0221368.1 coordinate 17,015, forward strand.
ACGGATAAATTATGTGTTAAATATCCTTTTGAAAATTAGAAAGAGAGAAACATAATGAAGACTTATTAGAATCACATTCAACTAAGCATGAAAAATTTCACCAATCGTCGACATACAGGAATCCTGTAAAAAAGTCCCTTTGTATTCCTGGTGAATCAGAAAAATGTTACAGAGAATAGCCTTCTGGGTGAAAGAATCAACAACNGCATTTAAATTTTCTAAATAAATAGGGTATATCCCCCAACAAGTTGTGTGAGTCGGATTTAACCGCGCCGACCAAAAATAGCCACAAATCCCCCAAAATCTGGAATTGTCCACCATGAAAGACGAGCCTAATTTTTGCAAACAAGGGGTCTGAACAGACATTTGTTTCTCTTCAATGCTAACACCTGGGAAAACACTGAAGTAGGTTGATGTAGATGGGAATGTGATGGAAAAAACCCGCCTTCGGTTTCACGAAATTCTCCTCCAGCTGGTCGTAACAGCTCCCGCAAAATCAGGACTGTAACGAAAAAATGGAAAAACTGGAAAAAAGGGCCTCGAAGATGGCTTCGATTCTCCCTGCTCGTGGCACCTGTGAAAAAAATGAGAGAGTTTTTTGTTCTTCATACCGTTATGGAGAAAAAATTCTCTCAGTTTTTCAAAATTCGATTTATTCTACCCGAAATTTATTTTGAAAGAAGATGTACTGAACAGGAAAAAATGGGCGATTTTTGAAAAAATGGGAAAAGTGGTTTTT
>SNQJ01S0221370.1:0-15045 GCA_010110895.2 Picea sitchensis
TACCTTTCCAACGAGCTATCACACGCCTAAAATAGAGATCGTATGCAAAATTTACGACCCCGAAAAGTTGATGTACTCACTTACCCAAACGGGGCCCACATGACTTTTGGCGCTTCATCTCCTAGGGTTAGGTTTTTGGATGTCTAGGGTTTTTGGCATTCCTGCTTATTGTAAAAAGGCCTTCAGAGCCTCATTGTAATGATCTTCTTGCGAATGCCACCATTCTAACGAGTCTTTCATTCTGTATTTTTACAGTCTCTGTACATTTCTTTCATTAATAGAAATCGTGTATTACTGTATATCTGTGTTTATGGTTGCATCTCTGATACATTTCTGTGATATTATTGAATATCTGCGATATCTTTGTGCATTTCTTTATTATATCTCCGATCTCATTTCGTGCCGAAAATAATCCGGATCACTCCTCCAAGAAGCCCTCAAACTGATGAGTAAGGGCCTGCAAGCAAAACCCTAATGCTGGAAAACGCTCAAGCTTCTTCCTTGGGCTGGATCAAACTCCTTCTTCAATAACTGGTGCGACCCTGCAGAAAAGCCCTAACTGGTACGGTCCTCCTGATCCAAATGGTATGGCCTACTCGTCCTCCTTGGTAGATGATAGCTGTAGAATGGTGTGGGTGGAGTATTTCATCCCCAAGACCAAGCTTGGAGCTAGGTGAGTGGAATCTTTCACCACTGAGTTGCTCACTAGGGTTTGTAATATCAAAACCCTCAAAATTGTATGCTCAAGAGCATCAACAAGCAAAATACCAAAATCCAGAATGAATAATAGGTGCGCCCCAACCTTCCATTTATACTTTTCTTCTAATTTCCTGTTGAGTTAGGTTAACCCCTAGGGTTACTCCTCCAACGCTTCTATTCCTTTAGTGAGTTATCTTTTAACTCCTTTTCACCTTTTCCTCAAGTCAACTTAAGAATATAACCATAGTTTGGTTGACCTTTCCCCTTAACATGAGACTATGGCCTAGTGGGGATGCCTAGGCCACTGAGTCTCCTCCATATCTCTTCATCAAGAGGTGGGAGACATTACAGGGTCTCTTAATGCTATCACCAAACTTGGACAAACAAAGTATTAAAGGAGAGAAAGACTTATGTCTACTTCCTAGGGTTTTACCAAACAAAGTGATATGCAATAAGAAATCAATTATCACATTATACCATGAGCAAGCATATTATCTTAAAGTAAATTACTTACTTCCATAAATTGCTATGCCAAGAGAAACCCTAGTTGCAACAAAGATCATCCAAGAAAGTAAAGCATCCACCAACAAGCATCCACCAACAATCCAAGAGACAAGAAGAAAAGAAGGCTAACTTTTCTAGAGCTCCTCCTCACTTTTGTGAAGGAAGAAGTGATGATGATAAAATGAAATGAGCACCCCCTCTATTTATATGAGGTGAACAAGTGATATTGTCCACAAAATGTTATAATTTTAAGTTACAAGTGGGACTAACCCCTCCAAAATAGCCTCTACAACAATAATAAATGCAAATATAAATCATAAAACCACACGTGTGGTGATGTCAAGCCTCCTAGAGGTGAAGGAGGGCCTCCCAAGGCCATGTGTCATCCAAAGTGCAAACAAGGTAGAATTGCCATGCCACCTCAAATCATCATGTGGTGTCCATGTGGTAGGCAAACCCCAACATCTCCATCAAGCCCTAACATGATGTTATCATCAAAAAGGCCCAACATCCAAGGTGTGAAGGATGGTATGCATGGTGGAGGAGGGTGTACATCATATCTATATGCTGTCCAAGCCAAACCAAGTGCAACTTCCTCCATCGAATGGTTGGGTAATGTGTGGGTGCACTGTCTAGAGTAAGGGCTCCCTGCCCATAAGTGTGCCATCATGACTATATCTGTCAAAATCAAGCTCATCTGTCCATTGTCCAAGGTCCAGAAGATGTGAGAGCTAGTATCTGAATGTGTCGAGCCATTGCGTAACTCAATGCTCTGCATCACATGTGCCTCTCTTCTCATGAGAGAATGGACCATGACCCATTATCAAAGTTTAGTGCATTGTGATAGGCTCCAGGACAGAAAGTGTCAAGTATGGTGGGGAAACAGAATGTTGCCCTTGTGAGGGTCCCCCAGTTGTACCCTTTCCCCTGGGTGGTGAGAACACAGGACTAAGGCACAGATGTTGGCCACCAAGGTGAAACAAGGAAACAAACATAACTTCTTGAGCTTATGATCCATTATCCAACTTCAACCAATGATCCTTATTCACATAGATAGTAAATTAAGCACAACACCTCGTATGAAAAAATGACTAACATACCTCATTGTGACATTGACTTACCATCTCCCATACATTGAGTCTACTGGATGTGATGAGCTTGGATGATCTAGAGTAAAAGAGGCAATCTGAGGGGCGCTACTATATGTGGACATGTTGATCATCATCATGGTCAGGATCATTGTCTTCATTGCAGGCCATGAGACATGATCTCCTCTAGCTACCCTTAGGCATGGGGGGGTAACAGGGGTGATGTGTAAGCCTTACATGGGAAACCTATCTCGATCTTCCTATGATTTACATTCATTGCAACATTATCTTAATGTTGCATATTCTCTCCACTTGTGTTTATGAATGTGTGCAAGTACTCTTTAAAAAACTTACATGGTATCAGAGCAAGCCGAAGTGAAGTGGGCTATGACCAAGTCAGAGAGAAGTAGAAGATTGAGTTTGACCGTGGAGGAGAAAGAACATGTGGATCTGACGAGAGAGGGGCAGTGTGGCCCTAAATCTAGAAGACATTGAGGTATATAAAGAACTCAAATAGCTCATTCTAAGAAAATCAATGGTGGTCACATACATAGTAGATAGATGGAAATACATCATAGATAATTGTGAGGACTTTTATGATATCAGGTGATGTTTACAAGTAAGAACTTGTATGAAAATAAGCTGAATGAATGCTGTGTGACCATAAATCTAGAAGACATTTGAGGTATATAAAGAACTCGAACGCCTCATTCTAAGAAAATCAATGGTGGTCTATAAAAAGGTTTCTTGAGAATGCCCCTCACGAAAATTGACATGTGTCACCTAGTATATGCATTGGTCTTGGCAATCCACCATCCCATTTGTTTCTATGGTTGCCTCGGATGAGTTTGATAGGTTCATGTGGATTTGGATTAGCAGCTTAGCCCTTCTCCCTAAAGATATCTGCATTGTAGTTTGCAACCTTCCCCTAGCCTCATCTCAGTTTGTGATTAATAATGATCTAGTCGAAGATTCCTACTTGGAATTATATGTTGGCATCATTTAGTCTTCAACGGTTGGGGAGGTTACCCTTTTGGGTGACTTTAATTCCCACACCAGAGCTCTCTAGATTCCTCCTTGTGACTGCTCAAAGGATGTATTCTATATTCAGGAGATAGATCCAAAGTCAGTGGGACTTTACTGGTTGTTGAATGACACTTTGGGGCCTATTACAGCTTATGGGGCACCTCTTATGGCTTGCAGAATCTCATGAGTTGTTGATATTGAATGGCTTCTCCCCGCTTCTCAGAATCCTGCTACTTCACATGCTTCCCCATGGTGGGGCAACTAGTTTGGTGAGTTATGTCATGTCCAACCAAGACATACTCCCTTTCATTAGCCATCTCTCGGTAACCCCCATCCCCTTAGATGACCATGACATTATCTCCTTTTCCCTATGGGATGACCCCCTCCTCTCCTTACCTCACTTCCTTTGGGCCCACCTTGGACCACTATCCTCTTTGATGAGGGGGACCTTGACACCTTCTCATCCCACCTCCACCAGATGCTCCCTTTCGAGGCCCAGTTTTCATCCCTAGAGTCTACATCAACCAAATATGATTGTCTCTATTCCATCATTTGGAAGCAGCCCTTAGGTCATACCCACACTCCGCTCGATCCATCTCCCCTTCCCCAAAACCCATCTCTTGCCCTATGAATCGATGGTATGACAAGGCTTGCAAGACACTCCACAACCAGCTTCGTCACCCTTTAACCCATGGTCACCACTCCTAGCCCGCTCTGAAGAGTTCCTATGGTTGTCTTCTCCAACATAAGAAACACCTCTTTATCTCAAAAAGAAGATGCCAATTGAGCGTTTCACTCATCCATTCTCCAAAAAAATTTTGGCATACCATCTTTCCTTGCCACTCCCCCTCCTTCTTGACCCGGGCCCTAGTTCAACATTCTCCCATATCTCCACTCTCTATGATGTCCTTGGGTAGTCTCTGATCAAAGTCACCTCTCCCCCCACCCATTAGCTAGTTATTCTCATACCTAGGAGGTAGTTAGAGTAATGCATACTAGCAAAGAAGCAGACAAGGAGGGGTTCTAGGTCGGGCTTTGCAAGCATGGTCTTCATGTTTTGGATGATCACTTAGCTGACCTGTCAGAGCACAAGGGGAAAAAATATTATGAAAATGGGAACTAACATACATCTGACCTCAAAAGGGTTGTCTGTGAGAGAGCCATCCAACATGCTAAGACCAAGCACTTGTCTGTGGCCACTTTATGCTTGAGGAAGTCAGAATTTTTTTGACTCCTCTTCCCCTCCTAAATCCACTGAAGGTGGGAGTGGACCTCAATGACCCTTGCAATATAGTTCTCATCTCTGTGCACCGCCATCTCCAACTTTTCAACCTCCTCTTGAAGAGAAACATTGTGAAGATCCTACTCCAGAATGATGCAAACCTCCTCAAGTCTAAGTCAAGCTTCCTGCAACTCTTCTTGTTTTGTGAGCCATCATCTAGCCTTGACCATGCATGAACTTAATAGTGCGGGAAATAGTGGCCTCCCACCAAAGAATTCATCCTTGAGCTCTCACTATTCTAGGGGAAAGGAACCAAACTCTTTGAATTAGGGCATGGAAATTTGGTGACTCCAAATGAGATACGATCAACTTGAATAGAGGAGGTGAGTCAACATTGAACAACATGACCCAAAGAAACCATGGTCTGAATTGGAAGGTGATTCAAAATTGTTACATCCATCAACACATCTATTGGATGAAGCCTACTTGCAAAGGACACATTGTCCCAGGGTCCATAGAAACAATCCAATCTAGCCTGCACTCAGTCATGCCCTTGTCTATAATTGGTCCAAGTGAACCAATTGCCATAGTCAAGCTGCTTTTGTTTCCAATTAGGGTCAAATATTTGAAGGGAGTCCTTAAATCGACACAATGCTTGCTTCTCCGCACCACTGACCACTAAACCTAGACCGCCAAATTTGTCATCCTCCCACTCCACCGTGTTGAAGTCCTCGCAAACATTCCACTTCATCGGTGGAAGAGAGGAAGCCATCCAATCCCAAACTTTACTATACTTCATACAGAGGTTAGGAGCATAAATCAAACACAAACTAATCAATCGGTCCTAGATCACACATTGATCCTTTGGATTCAAGCCAGAAGCTACTAGAAAGTTCTGCAAATATGAGAGGGCAACCACCACCCCTCCACTCCCTAAGAATGCTTTAAAGTTCAAAAAGGGCCATTCAAACAATAACTATTCTGATTCTGAAGCTCAAACCCCACCAACTGGGCTTCCTATATGAAAACCACATTCAGTCGGAATGTGTGATGATGATTCCCAGTTGCAAGCAGATTGTTAGAGGAATTGATAGTCTTTTTTTAAAAGTTTTCCTGAGTTTTTTTGGAGTTTTTGCAAAGTCTGAGACAAATTCTTACTCTCTGGCCACCTCAAGCTCTTCACCGAGTTGAGTTTCGTAACCTTGGCAAGGGATCTTACCTACTCAAGGAAAGTGGTTGTGTAAATCCTCTTTTCAGCAGCAGTTTCCCACTCACAGCATAAAGTGGGGTCACTTTCTCCTAAGCAGGAAAGAAATAATGAGAACTCCTAATATTAATGTAAAAAAAGTGGATGTAATATTGTATTATAAGCCTTTTCATTTTCTTCTTGTACCATTTTCCTTCTTTAGTGTTTCTTCTTATTCAAGTTAACATTTATGGATGAGAAATCTTTTCTTCTCATTCAAGTTTTCCCTTTATGAATGAGATTTATTTAAATGCTAGCCATTGTACTTTATTTTATATATACACAATACAATATAGAGTGCACAGAATGTATAGGTAGCAAATACTTCTCTCATGTGCTTCTGTGATCTCGTCTTATTGCTTCCGTTTTCATTGCTTTCTCTCTTTTCATCTGTGGGTGTGCATGATACTTTTTCTTTTATTTCCTATGCTTTTTGGTGTATGCTCATGATTTAGAGAGGAAAGTCAATGAAAAGCTTTTGGGTCTAACTGGTTGTACTATGGTGATTATGGTTGACAGATCAGCAGATAATTCATCGAGATGTAAAATCTTCAAACATTCTCTTGGCCGAAAATTTCCGGGCTAAGGTTGCTGACTTTGGATTTTCCAGAATTGGTCCATCAGAAGCAAATGAAACCCATATTTCAACTCAAGTTAAGGGAACTGCAGGATACCTTGATCCAGACTATCTGAAGACTTATCAGCTAACACAGAAAAGTGATGTTTACTCATTTGGAATTTTACTAGTAGAAATTCTTACTGGACGACGCCCCATAGAGTTCAAGAAGGAAATTGAGGAGCGGATCACCATCAGATGGGTAATCTTTGGAATATATGGTTTTTAGCATCTTCTCTGAATTTTACATTTATGTTGGAATGTCTTTCTGAAGCCAATATATAAAAGCTCTATGGTTCATTGTTGTAGGTAAGCATGTTAGTTTGTGCAGAATGGATGGATTCTTTCTACAAAGCTACAGCAGACATAAACTTTCTTATCTTATGCTATTTCTATTTAATTTTGGGGCTATGCTAAGACATTTGTGGCCGTTTCCAGGCTTTCGCCAAATTCAATGGTGGTAGGGCAACTGAAATTTTGGATGTGCACTTGGTAAGAGTTCCGGGAATAGACATGGTGGCAGAAAAGTTGTTTGAATTGGCATTTCAATGTTCTGCTCCAATGAAATCAGACAGACCAACTATGAAGCAAGCAGGAGAGCAACTTTGGGCTATAAGAAAAAGCTATCAGGCCTTAAAATTAGGAGATAATTTTAATCACAACTGATTTTTTTTATATTTGTTTTTTAGGGCTACCTCAAAATGAATCTAATGTCTTCTGTCCTTTTCAAGGAAATGACAGCAATTATTTGGAAACTCTATGGCTTGTACATCTTTTGGCGATATAACTGAAGTATGGATGTGATCAGCGCAGTATAAATTTAATCTTAAAAAAATGGCAAGTATTGGATAGAATCCATGTAACTATTCAAAATTGCACTGGCTATAATGCCTTTGTATCCAGAGAAGGTAACATATGTCTGACCTGCTAATTCCACCTGCTCTATTGGCAGTCCTGAGATGTAAATGTTTTCAATCTGACAATCTGGGTCCTGGACTGAAGCTCCTTTTTAATAGTCTTTGAAAAGGTTCAGTAAATGGAATTGTAGATTATATATGGTGGTGGCAAAGCAAGGAAGAGCTTAAGTCAATGTAAAAATAGACTGATATTCAGTATCTTGTGTGGCTGAAATGTAGTGGTTTTGGAGAATAAATAATAAGTTGGTCTTAAAGTGAGTTTGGCACTAAGAACATGTTGAAATATATCAATCTTATCTATCATGCTATGTTGCAAATTCATTGAATTTCAAAGAGAGAATGCACACACAACCAAATCATTTGCTACTGTGTGGGTCTTAAAAAGCATAGTTGCATGTGAAATGGACAAAGCAGAACTGAATAGCTTTTAGCAGTGCATTTTCCTCTTGGATGTAAGCAGGTAGTGGATTTGAACTCGAAATCGTACCAATGCTTGCAATTGTTTCCATATATTGGTGAGCTTGTCATATGCTTTTTGCAGTGCTTGGGATGTATGTTATAAAGGATAAACTATATAGAATCGTTTTAATGTCCACTTAGACCAATTTGGCATCTCAGACATGTGTTAAGCCCCTTTGATGACATAGGGGAACCAACATCGGGTGGTCAACCCCCCCCCGCCCCGCCAACACACACAAGGGCTGTACACCTTCCTGGGTTTGAATCTGAGCTGTTTGCATGGTGACATCCCATCCCAACCATTAAGCCACAGCCCGATGGAGTACACTGGATTTGGTAAATTTGTCAGTAAATAGCATTTTCCAATAAGTGGTAACGAGAATATTTCCTGTGGAGTAGTCAAATTCGACATTTGTACACACTCCATTGGGAATGACAGACCATACCATTATATAGGAAAAGAGGGCACCCATCACCCTTGGCAACTAATCATAGTTGAGTTCACTTTCTTATTTTCATTATTGTAAGATGAAGATAACTATTTAGTATTACTCCATCTATGGGAAGGAAACAAAACTCTGTCCAAGTTAGATGGTCTTTGTGTGTGTGTAACTCACACCACCATTGTTGAGCTATACAACATTGAACAGAAAAACTGGCCTCCCAAGGCTCATTGCATTGAAAACTGCAACCTTGAAACATCAATCTATGCTCTCTTGGAACTCCTATTTTCCATGTACGGACATAGTGATGATTTGTCTACATAATCCAACTTAAAACCTGATTTGCTTGACAACATTTATTATTTTCTATGTTGCACAAGGAACCCCTCTCCCCCCGCCTCCCCCACTAAAAACCTCATGTCCGTCATTCCAACATTTCGGGGACTTGGGAACCCTAGGAAACATCCCCAAACTGCTGGGGACTTCATCCAGGATCCAGGGACTTGTTGGCCATCCCCAAGATGTTCTGAGCATATTTCAAGGATGTTCTAGATAGATTTTGGGGATCTTCTGGGCAGTTTTCAAGGATATTCCAGGCTTGTATCTTTAGTTTTGATAATGGACATTGATGATCATTTTTCCAATCCGTTTTTTTTTTATTACATTGAGTCTAAATCTGTTGTAGAAGTTGTAGCTCAAAAAATAGGTTTTGTATGATGGGTTTCAAATTAGATTTCTCGTAGTGGTATTAGAACCGAACTAGAACTGGCAAAATCGGCTTCGGTGCCATACTGGTTTGGTTTAGGGTTTCAGATCAAAGAAGGCTTGTTCCATAACGAACCGACTAGTTTAGTACAAAACCGGCCTTAAAGCACCAAACCGACCAGTTCTATACAAAATCAACTAGTTCTGTATGACGTGGCCAAGGACCACCAAAATTCAAATTAAAAAAAAGTTAATAATAATTAAAGTGAAGCACAAAACCTAACCTTAGTAAATGTTGACATTCTCTTTTATCTTTTTATTTTTTTTTCTATCATTTTACTTAATTTTTTTACATTACCATTAATTGTTTCAAGATGTTTAAGAGTAGTTCCAACCACATTGGACTTCATATGGAGAAAGTAGAATTTTAGATCCCATTCAAAATTCAAAAAACTTAACTATTTTCAGGATTGGTAGGTTTGCAACGTTTCCACTAGATTCTATTATGTATGAGGGTATGGAACTGACATTTAATCAAGAGCACCAAGCCCTCTATGTATCATGCTGTTAGTGGCATTGATTGTTGAACTCCTCTGTCACGACCCTAGTGAAAATGTACCCTTCACTCTAGCAAAATAATTGATTAGGCATGTTAAGTTTTTTCTATTTTATTTTAATGCTTAGAGGGTGATATTAATGATGAGGATCCAATATAGGCAATGATTTTGATGATATGTAGTTATTTGTTGTAGCACGATTTTCTTTTTTGGACTCTATAATCCATGTAGAGCCTCTTTGTTGATGTATTTTGGTTCAAACATGTATTGTAATTGATGTTATTTTAGTTATATGCACCCTTGTTATATACATGAGAAACTTTGCATATTTGTGTATAATGCTTTGGATTCATATGGATGCACATGAGTATATATGTTTATTTTGAAAATTTGAATATTTTATGTGTTTTTTGGTTGTTTGGTTTTGTGGTTCGGTTTTTTCTCGATTCCGGTCCAATTCAAGTTTTTGGGGTCAACCAGTTCGATGACCAGTCTGGTTCTGATAACTATGGTTTTTGGTGATTTAACTATTATTTTTTCAGCAACAACATTACAACAAACAAATCTTCCATGTCAAAAAACCAAGAAATGAAACATTTCAAGGGGTTGATCCTTGTGGTTATTTATCTCGTCCTTCTCATTTTTAGGGTCATCTCAGCGTTTACATATTCTACATGGGTTCCATGGGTCATGTCCAGTTCTTCCACCATTCCAACCACAAGCATTGTGAAAACAATGAGATAATAGTGACTTGAATTGGGTATTACACAACGTTTACGGATTCAGCTAGATGACCCCCGTACTCGGATTCGATTCGTCAAGGAATCGGGGAATCAAAGATTTGTATTTGATTCTAGAGGTTCCGGTCAAATTTTGTTCGGATCTATTTCCAATGTTAGGAAATTGATTCAGTTGTTTAGGAAATAGATTCACAAATCTGATTAGGTCGACTAATTAAGGGAAATGGTTCCCATTGGAGGAACTGCTTCCTAAAGGTCGAGAATCGATCCCCCAATGGGAACGATACTTGTTTCCAAGTGGAAGTTCAGGGAAATTAAAATAAAAAATGAAACAATATGAAGAAAACATGTGCAAAAGTCTTCTATAAGACCCCATGCATCGTCAAAGGGGTTTATAACTAATTTTTTTCATCTTTCAACTCACATGTGAGTTCATTTGTTGTTTCCTAGGCCCTGTTTTCTTGTAGCGGTTGAACAATTCAGTGTTAGGGCGGTTTACTTCTTGCTCATTAGCAACGGTCAAGTAGTTTACCAGGGTCTTCATTCTCTATTGTCAATTAGAATTCTAGGTTTCTTCATGCATGTATGCCTATTGTTTCTCAGTGTTGTGTATGCTATATGTTTCTATGTGTACTTGTTGGCATACACAACAAAGGGTTCTTTGTTGTGTATGCCTAACTATTTTTTGTGTATGCCAACATGGATACACAATGATACCTTGTTGTGTATGCCTATTGCCATAGCAAATTTACGATGTGTAACCATATTGGCATACAGACCAAAGAGTTTGTTGTTTATGCCAATAGGGTTACACATCGTAAATTTGCTATGTATGCCAATAGGCATACACAACAATGCATTGTTGTGTATCCATGTTGACATACACAATATAATTTTGTTGTGTATGCATGTTGGCAACAAGTTGTGTATGCCACACATCAAAGAACCTTTGGTGTGTATGCCAACATGCATAAACAACAAAGAATTTGTTGTGTACACTTGTTGGCATACACATCAAAGGTTCTTTGTTCTATATTCCATCATGCTTACACAACATTTTTTTGCTATGTATACCTATTGGCATACAAAACAAAAGACGCTTATGGCCTTCTAAATTATAATTAAAATTTTATACTTTAAAAGTTTGAACTTTAAAGTTTAAGGTGAACTTTGGTTTGAAGGTGATAGAGTTTATTATTGCAAAAAAATTCACTCGAAAGTTGATGTGGGTGGATATTAAGCATAGCAAGATGCTACAGATTTACCCAAGGAAGAAAGGAAGAGTTGCAAACAACAACCTATCTCAAAAAGGGGAAATGAAGTTCCCTTAATTGTTGAAGAAGCACGTAAGAGACAAAACCTTGGAACCTTGGCCAAAATATTTGACATGGGAGGGAGGGATGAGATAGACAACAGAGTTGCAAGAGCCATATTTGCTTGTGGAATACCCTTTGATGTAGTGCAGTCTCCATATTGGCAAGACATGCTTGGGTAGTTAATGATGGCCAAACTTTGAAAAAGTGCACACTATTTTACAGAAAGAGAATGATTGTGGAGAAGGTGTTGAAATTGGTTCGTTCATGTTGGAGTGGCAATGGTGTCTCTATTATCTCTGATGGTTGGGTTGATACAACTAATTGGCCATGGTAAACATTATTGCAATTTCTCCTCTAGGCCCATACTTCTTTGAGGGCAATAGATGCTTCTGGGAAGGAGAAGAACATTGAATGGATTGCTAGAAAAATTTCAAAAGAAATCGAGATCATGGGCCTTTCAAATGTTGTGTAAGTCATCATAGATAATGCACATTCATGCAAAGTAGCCGGGGAAATTAATGATGCATTCTATGGACATATCTTTTGGACACCTCGTGTGGTGCATAGTTTAAATCTTGCTTTTAAATCCATTGTTGCTAAAGTTCAATGGATGAATATACTATGTGAAGAAGCAAGAGAAGTTCATACTTTTATCACTAACCATCAACATGCACAAGCCATGTATAAGGAATTTGCAAGACTCCAACTTCTTAACGCTGGAGAAACTAGATTTGCACCACATTATATAATAATTAGACGGCTAATAGACATGAGGGAAGTTTTGTCCTCCATGGTTGTTAATCCACAATGACAAACATGGAAACAAAGTAACATTGGAAAAGCATTGCGGGTTAGAGGTACCATTCTTCATGAGGCTTGGTGGGCTGAAGCTAAGTTTTTTATTTCCATAATGGAGCCACTTGTTGATTTGTTGAAACTTTGTGATTTAGATGTGCCTATGTTGGGTGATATCTATGAGGGAATTGACTATTTGTTGGAAAGAATTCAACAACTTCTTGAAGAGGACCCTCATTTTTTTTGGCACCATAAATGACATAATCATTAATAGATGGAACAAATACAATACCCCTCTACATGCTTTACCCCATACCTTAAATCCAAAGTACTATGATGAGGTGTACTTGGATAAATTTGGGGGTAAGAGGAAGGCCCCAAACAAAGACGATGAGGTGGCCAATGGTTTTAGAACAACAATTTCAAATATTTTCTTTGATATGATAGAGCTTGCAGGGCTAAAGAACCTATTTATTTCATTATTTACATGGACTAATACATTTGGAAATGTATATGGATTTGTTGATAGTGGAACTGTGACACATATTGCATGGTGGGGATATTATGGTGCCCAAACTCCAGAGTTACAAACCCTTGCATCTAGAGTTCTTTCATAGGTTTGTAGCTCTTCCACAGTAGAGAGAAATTGGAGTACATATGGGTTCATCCATTTGGTCTAGAAAAATAGACATCAAATAGAAAAAGGCCAAAGATCTTGTGTACATTTACTCAAATCCTCACCTCAACTCTCGATTAAAGAAAACCTATAAAAATGGTCCCGTGGGGCTATGGGATGTGAATCTTGAGGATGAAAACTTGGATACCTTTGATTGCTTGATGGCTAACCTCTCTTTGGCTAGTTTTTTTTATGATCCTTATCGTATTGGAGATTTAGATGAGGCATCCATGCCTAGGTCTAGCTTGGCTATCACAACGTCTTTTGCTTTTGTCGTTGGTGGGAAATTTGGTAGTACTAGTCGTATTGCATCTTATTCTCATGCAACTTCATATCATCAGTCTGGGGAATTAAGTGTTGTTCCATTGTAGGATGTGGAGGGAAATGACTATCTATAAGATTAGTCCATCTCACTCTAGATTCTCATATTTCAACTTTTTCATTTCACTATTTCAGACTTGTGGAGATTTTCGGATAAACTCATTTTTTGTTATTTTGAACAACTTTAGTCTTGAGTCTTAACTCTTTATCATTGTAATATTGATATATTATGAATTTATGATATTTGAATTTTAATTTGATATTAACTCTTTATCATTGCAACGCTGATATATTATGAATTTATGATATTTGAATTTGAATTTAATATTGATATATGGGCCTCGGTTAACTAATCCCAATCTATCTAGATTCTAGAATGTATGGATTTTGTGAAAAATATGAAATATGAAATTTGATTTATGTCATTATTCATATGATTATCATTTATCATATCAATGTTTTATTGTTTCTAATCATAAATTTTCACTGTTCAAAATCTATGTACATAGGAAATCTGAAATTGAATTTGACTTCAACTCGGAAAATTACATGTATGATGTATAAATCTGTGATTCTATAGACTATGATTCATTAATTTTAGAATCTATTATGTATCATGTAATTGTTATGATGTATACAATATGATTTATCGCTATGATGATTGATCATTGGTGTTATGAATCATTTCGATTTGATATTTCATTTTTTGTTTTTAAAATTTATTATAAATTTGAAGTTTTAAATATATATTTACAAAAAAATAGGGTTAGGGTTCTGAACTCTTGGTTCCTATTTTTGAGATAAGTGCCACACTCACATTATATTCTTTAGGTGATTCCAATTGCACCTATGGTTTGTGTAACTTTGATACTAAATGTTTGAATAAATTCCTATTCATAAACCCTTTTAATCTGAAATATGAATATAATATATTTACAATGCCAAAGTGTTTTTAGTGGTTTTCAACATAACTGTAATAATCTACAGAACCCATTGAGAAGGAAATGTTTTTTAAGTTTTTAACATAATAATCATTAACAAGAAATATGGGGAAGAAAAGTGGCTATAGAGACAATTCTTTGTCTCATAAGCCCTTCATGGATCTTATTGCCAATTGAAATTAGTTACAGTTAAGTTTCCTAAAGAAAAACTACATTTTGCTCATGTCTAGTGGCCAATAATGGAATGTCACTAGACCCTTTTTTAAATTGCTTGAGATATTTTAGAACTGACAAGTGTAAGGGTTTTTCATAATACTATATAGTATAGCCTGTTATGCTTACAAGTAAGTACAAATGGTTATGGTGAATTATATATATATTTCTGTCGTCATTTTATGGAAAATTTGGAGGTGTTCTCTAGCCATCTTGGGGGTGCGCCCCCCATCCTCATTGTTCCTGTTATCCCCGATATCTAGGGATAACTAGGAGATCATGTCTCGAGGCCCACATGGTCCTAGACATGGAGTACCGAGAGCAGGGTTGACTTGAGCATGGCCCTGGAGGGCCCATCTTTCTTCTTCTTTGTCAGATTTGTCATGTCAGCAGTAACAGTTTCCATCACCACCGGCCCGGGCTTGCATCGGAGAGGACTCTTGCTCCATGAGGTAATTGGTCCGAGGTATCATGGTATGTGTCATATTTGATTGTTATGACCTTCTTATATATGCATTAGGTTCCTTTCATTTCTGATGACTGCTTGGATCTTACACTAAT
>SNQJ01S0221370.1:15055-26337 GCA_010110895.2 Picea sitchensis
GATTCAGATGACCAATTACCCCTTAAAGGGATTCCCATACCCCTTAAAGTTTTCTCTATTATTCCACCCCCACCCCCATATTAAGTTTTCTCAATAAGGGTAGGGGGAATATGAGGGTAGGGGGAATAATTGAGAATATGAGGGTGGGTGTGGGGGGAATTATTGAGAAAACTTAGAGAAAACTTATTAATACGTTTTCTCAATTATTCCCCCCACCCCCATATTAAGTTTTCTCAAAGGTTTCCTCTCTTATTCCCCCTACCCCCACCCTCATATGCGCATGGGGGTGGGGGGAATAATTGAGAAAAAATATTAATAAGTTTTCTCAATTATTCCCCTCACCCCCACCCCCACCCTCATATGAGGGTGGGGATGGGGAGAATAATTGAGAATATGAGGGTGGGAGTGGGGGGAATAATTGAGAAAACTTATTAATAAGTTTTCTCAATTATTCCCCCTACCCCCACCCTCATTAATAAGTTTTTTCAAAAAAAATTCTCTATTATTCCCCCTACCCCCATCCTCATATGAGGGTGGGGGTGGCAGGAATAATTGGGAAAACTTATTAATAAGTTTTATCAATTATTCCCCCCACCCAATAAGTTTTCTCAATTATTCCCCCCTCCCTCACTCTCATAGTTTTCTCAATTATTCCCCCCACCCAATAAGTTTTCTCAATTATTTCCCTCACCCCCACCCTCATATGAGAGTGGGGGAGGGGGCGGATAAATGAGAAAACTTATTGGGTGGGGGGAATAATTGAGAAAACTTATTAATAAGTTTTCTCAATTATTCCCCCCACCCAATAAGTTTTCTCAATTATTGCCCGCCTCCCCCACTCTCATATGAGGGTGGCGGTGGGGGTCGGGGAAATAATTGAGAAAACTTGTTGAGGGTGGGGGGATTAATTGATAAAACTTATTAATAAGTTTTCCCAATTATTCCCCCCACCCCAATATGAGGGTGGGGATGGGGCAAATAATTGAGAAAACTTATTGGGTGGGGGAAGTAATTGAGAAAACTTATTAATAAGTTTTCCCAATTATTCCCCCCATCCCCACCCTCATATTCTCAATTATTCCCCCTACCTCCATCCTCATATCTCCACACCCCCACCCCCACCCTCATATGAGGGTGGGGGTAGGGGGAATAATAGATAATGTTTTTGAGAAAACGTATTAATGAGGGTGGGGGTAAGGGGAATAATTGAGAAAACTTGTTAATAAGTTTTCTCAATTATTCCCCTCACTCCCACCCTCATATTCTCAATTATTCCCCCAACACCCACCCTCATTAATAAGTTTTCTAAAAATTATGTTTACTCCCCCCACTCACACCCCAATATTAAGTTTTCTCAATTACTCCCCGCACCCTCATCCTCATATGGGGGGAATAATATGAGGGTGAAGGTGGGGGGAATAATAGAGAAAAATCCATATGAGGGTGGGGGTACGGGGAATAATAGAGAAAACTTGTGTATGAAAGTCTATTATAAACATAAATGAATAGATAATATGATAAAAATAAACATAAATGATAGATAATATAATGATAAGGTGAAAATATAGTAGAATACAAAATAAAAAATAATATAATAAATAACATTAAAAGACACACCTTTTCCTTTAAAAGGCATAAATGCCACTTCAAGTTGTATTTATACCTCGGTCTCTCGAATGTAGAAGACATCATTATTATTTTATACATTCATTATTAATATTATTATTTTTTGGTTTATCCAATTGAAATTTTGAAGTTAAAAAGTGCTTCTGGCACAATTGGTATCAAAGCCCCGTGTTGACCAAAGTCTACAAACTGTGATGTCATATGTCCACAATATTCTGTAGCACTCAAGTCGTCGTATTGTTTCCATACTAGTTGTACACATTGTTTTCATCATACAATTGTACCTATGTAGTACGTCAATTGTACAACATCATGTGATGTACCTACCATACACCACTGCCAAAGCAACTGCCACACTTAGCTGACCATCATATAGGTATGTATAATTATAAAAAATAAATCAATTAAAGGTATGTTAATTCAATAAATTGAGAAATAATGGAACCATCAAGGAAAAAACTAGGGACCTGTTATCACACAAGTAGTAGGTTGGGAAAAACCCAACCCAACCACCAATTGGCGACAACTAGGAGGGCACTTACCCACTGTCACCTTAGGTAGGTGTCCCTATCACTTTAGAGGTGAGGTAGTCACCTCAAGGGGGCAATCCTAGTGACCCTAGGGGGGATTGAGAAAAAAAGTGATAAGTAAGAGTGGATGTCCCTAGAGGTCAATTCTATATGGTAGGAAAAGATTGGGAAAAAGTCTTGGGAAGGTTCAAGGGTTACCAAATCTGTTGAGTGACCTGCCAAGTGTGAATAGCTACTCGAGACACAAGGAAAAAAATGCATATAATGTAATATGTTAGTTGGACAAGCAAGTTAGGCTTGTTGTCCCTAATTTCAACAAAGATAAGTAAGATATATCAACTGAATAAAGATAAAAAAGGATGCATGAATATAAAGTTCTATGCATACGATAAAATAGACAAGAGGCAAGCTAGTGAAAGCTAGCTCAACTCGCCAACTATTAAGAAATAACTTTAGCACAAAGAGGGAGGTTGAAACAAAAGGTTGTGGCAGTGATATTATCAGCCTTATGATTGTAGAAAAACAAACTTAACAACACAAAAATTATCCACTAGAAACCACCTCTAACTAGCCCAATAGGTGCACTAGGCTTACTAAAAAGTTAGGGTAAAGTTAGGGTTAAATCCTAGGGTTAGTTTAGGAGTTATTAAGCATTAGAAGGTTAGTTTTATGCAACCCTAATGAATGCAGGTTATTTTTTTAACAACAACGAGAAGTTGTGTTTGAAAGGGGATGTCTCAATGAGGCAAGGGAGCCAAAGGCTCAAGGAACACTTTCCCAAAGAGACAACTTTAAGACTTGAAATTTGTATGTTTACCAAGGAAACAATTTTTTTCTCCAATGCAACAAGTAAATGACTGGTACCTTCAATAATTGGGTTAATGGAGAGCAAAGAAATAACTAGAGGTATTACCTCTTTGGGGGTGTAAATCCTCTTACTCCCCAAGGAAAGTATCTCTAGCTAGGGTTTAAGCCAAGAGGATGTATGAACTTATACTTCTCTTAGAAAATCCTTGTTAAACCAATAAAATTTAAGTATAAAGTGATGGAGGCTAAGATGCGGGTGTATTCCCTTATACTTCCCACCTATCTCTAACAAAATAACTTTGTCTTGAAACAAAATGATAATACAATGCAAAAAAGCCTTACCAATTCAAGGAAAATGCTAAGATAAACCACCACAATAGCAAATAAGAGCCTTCCAAGGATAACGCATCATTCCCATCAACCAAATAACCAAGAAAGTATCCATACACAAGAGAAAAAGAGAGAAATATCTAAAGATAGTGAAAATTTCAGTCCAATACTTCTCACAAGGGGAGAGTTATGTCTTGAAATGAGAGCTTATGATCTCTATTTATACAAAATGTCTCCAAAATAGTTTGTCCACATAATTTTAGGGTAAACCACAAGACTAGGGGTCAAAAACCCTAATCTTTCCCCTTTACACAAATAATATTAAACAATTTATCTTTAAAATCACTTTTACCTAAAAATAAACCCTAACTTAAGGTGATGTCACCCCTTTAGGAGACGTTTTTGACACTAAGAGCAAGTCGTTGGTGTTGGAGGAGTGTAGTTAGGCTTCCCAAATCCACATGTCAATCATCCAAGTCATTTTATTCATGGTCAAATCCTCATTCTCCTCAAAACATCCTTGTGTCAATGAATGATAACCTCACCACCAAACCCTATCCCTCCTAGATGACGTTATGCCTCCAAAGGTGACATTTTTTCTCTCCTAGGAAAAACATTTGGCATGTGAGGGATAGGTTATGTCATCCACAATGTCTTCTAGGCCTTCAAAGGTATGTCTCTCTCATCTGACATGCGGGCCCTTGGCATCCACTTGTGGGATTCAAGCCCTATGGAAGCCCAAGCTAGGCTTGTTCCTCCAAAACTGTCCACCAACTAGGTCCTACAAAGACACATAAGCACACCCTCCAAGGATATGAAGTCAAAATATCATGATGAGTAAATCAAATCAATAAATAAACAACCTAAGCACATGCATCAAATATTACCTTGTTAAACAATTAAGTGCTTAAATACATTATCTTGGATATGGGAGGGTTGACGAGGTGTCCTATTGAGTAGATCTTTCCCTAGGTCAAGGAGTGTTTCCAAGAGATCCCTCTCTAAGCCATGTAAAGTGGATGAAGTGGTTAAGGATCAAGACTCAATGGGCATGGGGTTCATGACATACAAGGGGTTATAGTGTCTCATTCATGGGTGCCTTTATAGAGGGTGTGTGGCACCTTCATTTGCAATACGCTTTTTCCAAACCCATCATTTTTCCATTCTTTGTTTCTTTCATAATTTAAGAACAAGTTGAAGACCATTGTCCTAGTGTGGTGTCCAAATAATGACAGTGTCACTCATAAATACCTAGTGAAAATGAGAAGGTTGGATCGTGATGAGACCCCCTTTCTCTCAGCCATGCAACTGAGAGCCATTACCCTGGCTTGGTGACCAAATGATGATAATGTCATACCAGTAGATATCCATTATCATGATAGGATGGCTTGTGATGAGACCTCATATCCTCCAACTAACCCTTTAAGCATTCATAATCATTATTCTTGTGGGTCCCCCTTTTCTTACAGATAAGTGTTTCATTTCTTTCTTGGGGGATCCTTGGGCGAATCATCTGGAAGGTTTATATATAGGATTTTATCTTTTACCCAAAAACAATCTTTATGGGCCTTCAACTCCTTCTTCCCATTGAATGAGGTACAACCCCTTCTTGGGTCAATACACCCTAAAATCACAAGAGATAAGGAAATGGGGGGTTTAAGTGATGAAAAGTGGTAAGTGTGGTCGGGAACGATACAATGGCTCTTCATGGGAATTTATAGTAGAAAACCCATTCCCAAGGAATACCACTTACTAGGGCACAATGTCAATCACTAAGGTGAAACAGGGAAAAAGGCATAGTGTCCAAGCATATGTCATGAAATCTAAAGCAGTCTAATATACAACATACTCAAATGCCTAAAATATTGAAATGACACCCACCATAATACCTGACTTGTACCTCATGGAGCAAGGTCTAGTGCCTCTCAAAAGCCAGTTGGTGTGGTGGATGCCATATGAAAATCTATGACCTTTGTGGTGGTGAGAAGGGTCTCCATCTGTGCAAATGGATATTGTTGGTCATGTAGTCTCTCGACACTCCATATCTATAACGTAGGGGCCTTGGGACATAATCTCCTTATTTGTCCACAAAATGGGTATAACAAGCCCAATGATGAGATGAATAGAGAATTATAGAGCCACAGGGAAGAATTAAATTATCTTAAATATTTCCTTGATAGCATGGAGAAAGGATAAGGAGATTTACAAGAAATTCTAAGTGGAAATAACAATAGGTTTCCCAACATACAAGATGGATTAAATAATCTATCATAATAGGACAAGAGATAGGACAAGAGAAATAATAAAGAAACATGTTAAATAAGAGAAATGATATTCTATTTGACAAGATACTGGAAAAATTGAACACAATTTTTCAATAAATAGTCCCAAATCAAGAAATACAAGAACCATGTTTATTAGGTGGTACATATGATCCAATATAGCAAGATAGAGACTACCTAAAGTTTAAAAAGGAGTTACCAAAATATTATGGAAATAACCATAAAGGTGTTATCATCTAGGTCAACAAAATGGATGGTATTTTTGAAGCAAATCTCCCTCTCGGTGAAAGGTAAAAATAATGATCACCTCCAATAATTTGGGAGAATATGCTTATCACTGGTTCTTATTGGTTCTTATGGTGGCCCGTGAAATGTGATGCTTGCTCTTTCCATTGGAAAAACTTCACCATTGCATTATTAAAAAGGTTCCATGACAAAGGAGAAGATGACCTTTACACCAAGTTTGTTTATTTAAAGAAAAAAGGAAATCTAAATGATTATACACATGAATGGGAAGTTTTGGAAACATGAAATATTTGATTATTAGAAAAACAATTTCTAAAAATATTCAATAGATTACATCCATAGTGAAATAAAACTATAGATACCGCAAACTATTGAAGATGCTAGACAATCAACAAAATTAATTGAACAAAAAAATTAGGTCAATAAGACATCAATTTCAAGGCCATACAGATCAAATACATATCCTAATGAAAAATCAAGTAAATACTCCATAGAAAAAGTGAAAAAATATATACCACCCTACTTGAGGGAGGATGAAAAACAATTACATCAGGGTACAAATAAATAATGGGTAAATAAGTGTATATATTCTGGAGAAAATTGGTGGCATAGGCATAAATGCAACAATTAAAAATTGTATAATTGTGAAGTTGAGAGGGAATTAAACACGTCTAGCAGTGACTCTGATGAAGAATAAATAAAGGAGGAAAATAGTGACACCAATATAGAGTTTAAAGAGGCAACTCCCAAGATATCTCTAGTCACAATAAAGATCACACAACCACAAGCATTAAAACTAAGACGACATGTGAAAAAGGAAAATGTCACCATACTTATATAGACATAGTGAGCATCCATAAATTTATAGACATAAATGTTATGAAAAGGTTAAATTTGTTCATATACCCAACTATAGATGTACGAGTTATGGTAGCAGATGACAAATAAGGGCAGATGGTTATGCTACAAATACAAGATTACAACTTGGAATCCGGGTTATACACAACACCCTTTGGAGGAGAATATGTTTTCTTGGGAATTTAATGGCTACAAATATTGGGTACCTATTTCATAAATCACCAAAATCCATTTATTAAATTCAAGTGGCAAGGAAAAAATACAAATTTTAGAGGTTCCAACCACTTCCTACCCAAATTATATTCTCATGATAAATGGAGAAACTAATTCAAAAAGGGAGACCAAATTATGTATCATAATGCCATCAGAGGGAGATATTAGCATCATAAGTAATATGCTCCCCACACCCAGAGATTCAAATTCTAATCCAGAAAAATGAGAAAGGTA
Source organism: Picea sitchensis (assembly GCA_010110895.2). Taxonomy (NCBI): domain Eukaryota; kingdom Viridiplantae; phylum Streptophyta; class Pinopsida; order Pinales; family Pinaceae; genus Picea; species Picea sitchensis. The sequence goes on from SNQJ01S0221370.1 coordinate 22,182, forward strand.
TTCCAAGACCTACCCATGGAGTTGCCACTAAAAAGAAGAATTGAGCACATAATCAAGGTAAAACTAGATTTGACTCTTGTTAATGTCAATCCATATAGATATCCCCACCACCATAAAACAAAAATATAAAGGTTAACTCAAGATCTCTTAAGATGTGAAGTTATCACAAAAAGTAGAAGGTTGTATGCATCCCTAATAGTGCTAGTTTGAAAAAAAGATGGATCTTTTAGGCTATGTATAGATTACCGAGGTGTAAACAAAATAATGATAAAGAACAAGTTTCCCATTCCATTCATAAATGAAATGTTAGATGAACTCCATGGAGACAAATACTTCTTAAAGCTAGATTTTGAGATCAAGGCACTTTAAAATCCATGCATGGTTGGAAGATGTTGCAAAAGATTGTCTTTTGAACTCACAAAGGACACTATGAATTCAAGGTGATTCCATTTAGTTTAACTATTTCTCTTGCTACTTTTCAAGCAACCACGAATACAATTTTTCATCCCTATATAATATAGTTCATAATATTCTTTTTTGATGATATTTTTATATATATCAAAACATGGAAGAAGAATCTCAAGCACCTGGAACAAGTACTCTCTCTCTCTTAGAAGAAAATCAATTTTATGCAAAAATTTCAAAATGCACTTTTGGTAGGGAAGAAGTAGAATACCTTGGTCATATCATATCCAAGGAAGGGGTCAAGGTAGATCCAAGAAAAAATAGGAAATCATGGAATGAACTAAACCCAATAACATATCAAAATTAAGGGGATTTCTAGGGTTAAAACGGTATTGCCAAAGGTTTGTTAAAAACTACACACATTTGACAACACCATTCTCGAATCCACTAAAGAAAAATTCCTTTTAGTGGAATAACTATACAAAAGAATGTTTCAAGTACTTGAAGAAAATTATGTCATCCACACTGGTGTTAGTGATCCGAAAAATCCTTAGATTCTTATTAATCTTTTAATACATAAAAATCATCTTCTTGATCTTTGAAATAAAATGCTCGCTTGACTGTATGCAAATTACATGTGAGGAACTTATCTAACCAAATCCACTTTAATGATAAAATAACTTGCAAATAATTGAGCTTGAAATGAACAACAATAACAAAATCACATACACAAGTTGGAAAATAGAGTTCACCCAATTTAAGGCTACCTCTTCGGGTCAGCTTCCAATAGAGACCTTCTTTTATTAAAGCTCAAATGCTTGCATTTTACAATGACCTTTTTACATGTTGCTCAAATGTAGAAACAAAGTGAACCGTTGGATTCTTGGCGAAAAATCGTGCAAAATGAGTATAAAATTCTTGAAATTCCATGAAGGTACCATTTGGCATGCTTTACGGTGTAGCCTCACACCTTTAGTACCCTTGGGCACGAGTTACGAGACTAAACTATGCAAAAAATGTTGTCCCCAACCTCAATCCACGCACCCATTAAATAGGGCGCAGGCCTTTAACCGACTTCCGAAAATCGTGGCATGCTTTTAAATATAAATTAGTTGGTTTTATAACTAAACCCACACCATAGGAAGATTGGTTAAGGAATGGTTATATATATGGAAGGTTTGGGGTTCGAGCCCCATCGACCACCATATATTTCGACGTTTTGGTGGAAGTTGTTGTAACTTTATGTTATTTATAACATATGTAACTATATATATATATATATATAAAATAACCCTCACACAAAATATTCATTGATATCCCTGTGCTTTGGGGAACAGTCACATTACTTGCATACAACCATAAGTTATGGGTCAAGGGCTTAGGCCCTTGGCCATATTTGCCATCCATTACAACTTTATTACAATTTAAATACATTGAATGATATGCAAGGGTTAAGTAACAATGTGATGGTGCGTTGGTAGGAGGGTTTTATTAAGGTTTATGGATGTTATGGAGGTTGTGGGTTTGACCCCCCGTTGACTCCATAATTTTTAATAAACCATGCCATTAAGGGCCAATGGGAGGTCGCCATGTGGAAACCTCTCATTGGCTCATCCTTGCCATGTTCATAGAAGTGGACCACTTGTGCGCCACTTGTCAACCTGCAATTGGACCACTTGTATTGTACCTTGCTTAGTCAGGTGCCAACAATAACGTACCATGTGTCACCCTTGCATTAGTGACATGTGTCACCCTATTTTTTCCCATGTTGACTTTGACCTTTGACCTATTTTGACTAGAACGTGTCACCCTATTTTTTCACATGTGGACTTTGACCTTTGACCTATTTTGACTAGAACTTTGACCACTCATAACCTTTGCATACAAACTTCGTTTGAGGCGATTTTTGCACCGTTGGAAAGATATCGTCGATCTCTACACATTGATGGAATTTTCGAGAGAATTTGGGATAGTAAAATATTTTTGATTTTCGAACCATTATGGACCTCTGTGGGCATTCCATATCTTTATGGACCTCTGTGAGCATTCTTGGATCCTCTTGGATCATTCCTCTCCATTGGAAGACTTTTGGAACACAAAAAGTTTTGATTACTTAAAAAATGGGTGAGGATCGAATTCGCTCACCCTTATGATTGTTGAAATAATGTAACTGCAAAGAGTATTCTTATTATTATTGATATTTTATTCATAGGATCAATCCCCATTGTGGATTGATCATGTTAGATATTGTAATAGGACCAAATCACATAAGACAATTGTAATAGGTAGAATAAGAAGTAGGCCCCAACAGTTAATTAAGAGACCCAGAAATATAATAAAGGTGGGTTTACCCACCCAGATTGAGAAGTCGGCCCTGCCAGTGAAGAGACACTTCACATGTGCCAGAATTTGTATAAATAAAGGAGGCTAGCACCTCATTTGAACATAACTCACTTGCTCAGTTTGAGAGACAAGTTCTGATATGTTACCGGCAAAGGAGAGAGAGTGGCACATATCTTGGAGAGGACTTTATGTTTTAGCATAAATATCTCTTGGCATTGTATTGGCTATCTATATTAAGGAAGTTTTGCTGGGTTTTCTTCCCCTAGAGGGTTTCCCAGGATAAATGTTGTGTCTATTGTGATTGTGTATTTTTCAGTGATCTTGTTCTTATGTTTCTATTATCCATTGAAATGCAAAGAACTATAAAAATGGCATAAACATTAAAATGGTTTCAGAGCCAACCTGAAGGAAGCATATTTCGCAAGAGAAAAATGTCACTGTTGTCGTACCTGCAAATTAGGGTTTTTCAAAAGTGAAGCTTTTCAGCTCCAAAACCACCTAGAAAGTTGTGCCCTCCCCCAAGGATCATTTTGGCACCATCAACGCACCATTTCAGTGGCTAGATCTCCCATAAAGTGAAACCCTAGTTTCACAAAGTACCAGAAAACCAAAAAACCAGAGTACCATAAGTACCAGAAAACCAGAAGCACCAGTCCAGAAATCCACAAATCAAGTTTGAGGGGGTAAAAGTTGGGTTTTCAAAATTCTGACTACACCAGCATACTCGCCTCAGCTTAGTGCATCTATCCCTTGGATCATAATTTCAAAATCCAAAGTTTGAAAAATTAGGGTTTCCTCATAAAACCCTAATTTGCAGTTGCAGTTGTAGTCTCAGAACCAGTTGCAGTATCAGTTGCAGTTGCAGCCGTAGAACCAGTTGCAATCACCCTTGAAGTTTTCTTAAGAGTTGGCAATGATTACCGCTGCTACCATATGGAGCCACTACCTGCAAATGCTATCAGAGGTATGTAGTTACATATGTTTAATGGTTAAACCCTAAAGAGTATTTGCAGGAGAAGGGATCTCTTGCCATAGATCCAAAAGGATCTCAAGATCCAACACCTTCAGAGGAATGATGCAACCCAGGTGTGATTATTCTGATATGCATCTATTTGTCATAACATTATCTTGATAAGTGTTGCATGTTGAAGCTATGATCAAATTATTAGAAGGATTAAAAGTTGATCATAGAGCTTATCCCCTAACCTAACCTTCTATCAAGATAGCGTATTGTCTCAGTACAGAAGACACGTTGAAGAAAGCACTCATCACTTGAGTGAAGGAGACATGGAAGAAAAGAAAGAACTCATTCTTGAGGACAAGGCTCCAGGTTTGATTAATCAAGATTAATAAGATTCAAAGGTACACATGACAAGATGATGACTATAGTTGAGATAGCAGTCGTCGT
>SNQJ01S0221371.1:576-13059 GCA_010110895.2 Picea sitchensis
CTCTGGCTAACACGCTTGTAGAAAATCATCACACAAGATTGTTGCTAAAAAGGATTAGAAACTTTGTAAAACTAAGTTCTTTAACAAGACAGAGTTCAGTAGTGTTTTAGCAAAGTGGAATTCATTAAAAGTAGTGTTTCAGCAGACAAAAGTTAATCAAAGCATAAACAGGAATTATACTAACACACTCTAAAACTAATGGGTGAATCTTGTGAAGAAGGTGGGCCCTCCCTTCTCACAAGATTCCCCTGAAACGAGAAAGCTAGAGAAGGATACTAAAAGCATTCTTTTATTCATCTATCAAAATATCATATTACAATCTAGAACTGAAAGTACGTCCCTCTCTCTCGAAGCTTTCTTAATACATAAAACTTGGTCCTTTCGAATGGTGATTTCCTCTTATTTAAAGAGGAAATCCCTTCGATACAATTGATCAAAAATTACAATGTGTATCTGAGTCCTATTCTTAGTCAGATCGACTTTCTAAGCTAGAATAGGATGTCCTAGTCTCGCGCAACAGAATGCTATTGCAAGTACTGAATGAGATGTTGTTGTTACGGCTGGAGTAACAGTTTCTTCTCGTTGATGCTGATGTTGTTTCAGCATCGCAAATCGTGGGTTGTTTCAGCCACGGGATTTGCGCTTTGTTGTAAGGTTGATGTTGACCGCTGACTGTGTAACGGCTTCCTTTGTGTTTCAGCGTCATCGGTCCTGGGCTGTGTAATGATTTTCTCTGTGTTTCAGCATCTACGACTATGGACTGTGTAATAGCTCTGTGTTTCAGCATCAGCGACTGTGGACTGTGTAACAACTCTGTGTTTCAGCATCTGCGACTGTGGACTGTGTAACGACTCTGTGTTTCAGCATCTGCGACTGTGGACTGTGTAACGACTCTGTGTTTTAGCATCTGCGACTGTGGACTGTGTAATGACTTTGTGTTTCAGCATCAGCGACTCAAATGCTAATCTGCAGTTTGAACTATTTAAGCACTTATACATTTCTAATCAATGGTTAAGTACGAGAATGATGTAAAATATTATGCAAAATAGATTAAACATATAGTAATGAGAAGGGGCGTTTGTATACCTTTGGAATGCTCAGATAAAGTGATAGTATGAGTTTAAATGTGGTTGATCAAGAGTATAATAGTGGCAAAAAGTATAGGCAAAAAGGTACATTGTGTGGTCCTAACACCTTGTTTCTTAGTGACTGAAACGATGTTAGAAACCCATTCAGTCAAGGGGACAAGATAAATAAAACTAGACTTCAACAAATTTTCAACTTTTGCCTTTATAGCCACGATTTTCTTAGGATGAACCAGGCGAAGTTTTGGTCATACAGGTTTAATTCCTGGGTAAGTTTTTATCTCATGCACAATGATCGATGGATTGATCCCAATCATTTCTTCATAAATCCAAGCAAAGATGTCGCAAAATTATTTGAACAAAGCGATATAATCTTCCACTTCCTCGGGTGAAAAATTGGCACCGAAATGAAAATTTTCCATAATATCTTCTTTGATTGAGATGTCAATAACAATAGTAGAAGAGATGTTTCCCAAATTACCCTCGGAAATAGTGTACTGGGTAAGTATGGGAGATTGGGGAGAATCAACATTGTCAGGAAAGATAGAGTGTGTTATAACCCTATGTTTCATAGGATCACCTAGTGATTAAAATCTCTTATTCTAGTTGTATTGTATTGTAAATAATATTTTATTCTGCAACAAGATTCACCTGTTAGTTTTTATCCTAAGTTCCATGGTGATTTGACCTTTTGGCACTTTATGGCTAAAGGGTGCACAAATCTCAGTGGTTGATCAAGATGCGCTCATATCAATGACCAACAGTGAATATTAGACCCCCCCTACCTTTTTGCCTTTAACGGTGAGGGGGGGTCTGGGAGAGCGGTTTTCCCAGCGAGGGTACCCTACAACGTTTCCGCTCTAGATCTTACCGGACCCCCCCCTCTCATTTCCTCTTACCACCTACCCCCCCCTCGGGGAAACCACCTAACCACTCATCCAATACCACCCACCTCACTCCGCCACCATACCCCACTACCTTGTCACACATCACTCCCCACTACCCTATCGCACGTCGCACCCATATCTACCCGTTGGCCAATCAATTCCATCCCCCGTGAACATTACTCATCCAACTCACCACCCGCACCATAACGGATACCCCCTACACCATTTTAACTATGTTTTCACCATTACCACACTGTTCACTGATACAGACACAGTCAACACAGTTGTTTCCTGTTTTCAAGTTAACCGCCACCAAGCTCACCATTGGCAGGCGCCATCAAGCCGGGTAATTACAGACCATACCTGTTTATGTCTTTATATCTCTGATTAATCATGGTGTCCAAATCCAAATCTGTTGAAACAGAAGAAAACCAGTTTCTTCCTTCTCTCGTCGACCTGGATCGCGTCCCCCTGGCCAATAATGTTACCGAATTGTAGAGTCGAAGTGTGAATTCGATTTCTTCGAATTAGACTTTTAGCTCAAAGATATTTTCCTAGACCAGAGTGATGCAATTGGACTATGGGAGTCCAATCTGCCACTGTACATGTTTCTCCAGACCTATCACTTCCTTGAGTTCACCCTAAAGTGGCAAGCCCACTACCTTCCCAGAGAAAGGGCCATTATGTCTTCGTCTGGTGAAAATTTGTTCACCATCACCCCTAAAACAATAAACTAGATGATGCAAATCCTCAGAATTGATTCTTCCAGCCCCTTCTCCATTGAAATTTTGACTGAACTCTATCAAAAACTTTATTTTCCTCAAAGAGCCTAGATATTTGAAATATTCTTACCAGAAGACGCACAGTTTCCTAAAAATAACCCTCCTTATCCTTCTTCCATCTTCTTAGTCAAAGGAAACCAAATCATTTCCACCCTATATTTCCAGCTAGGATATTATTTTGATGAATGGGTATATGAACCCATTTTGTGTTTTCTGTCCATTTTCTCCCTAGAAGAAAAGGCTACAACTCAATTTGATTACAACCAGTTTCTGGATGACATTATACATGAACAACTTTTCAAGTTTTCCATAGAGGGAATGTTCAGGTACTTAGTGTTGGTGTACATGTTCCTCTTCTTCCAAGCAAACAAATTCTCTTGCGCCTTTCAGAAATTGGATCAAAATGGGAAACCTCAACCAGTGACTTCTTGGACATCACTAGTAAGGAAGAACTCATCTGAATTCAACTTCAAATAATTCATTGATCAGTTTTACCATCCAATGGTGTGCATTTTCAGTAGCAGAATGGAACCAAGGATAAATGAGGAGGTATAGAGAATCCTCCACCTATCAGACTTAGCCAAAACAGGGGACTGGTATCTCTACCAGAACCATACCGAGATTAGAGTTTATGGTTGTGAATTACCTCCATACATGCTGCCAAAGTACCTTTCTGTCAGAATATTTTCCTTGGAATACATCAGACAAATGATCAATTCTGATGACATCCACTTCATGTCATTCAAGAAGAAGAAACAGCTCAGGATCAAGATCCAAATTGGTTCTTTCATATGTAACAAAAGAGATGCAGGAGAAGAAGCCAACAATCTCTTAAAAGAAATGAACTTCAGTCTGAGTTTCCCATGGAATTATGACCCCTTTGGCATCATATCGGAAAATAGGCTTAAACATAAGACTTATCCTTATTCTCATGTGCTAAAACCAGAGGTAGAAAGGTTCATGAATCAGATAGATTGGCAGGAAAATACTTTTCTGGAGATAGAAGAACATCCTTCACCTACCAAAATTTCACATACCAGCACTCCTCAGGTGAAAACAAAAAAAAGATCCAGGAAAGAGGTTTCACCTTCAGTCACAGGGGTTTCAACTAAAGACTTCCAATTTTACAGGAAAAGGAACAAGACGAGTCACACACCATAAAGGCTTAGAGAAGAAGAAACACATTCTACTATATTTATGGAGGGACCACATTCATCAGTCCTCTCAGGCAACCAACACATAGTGTCTACATCCTCATATAAAAAGAAAACAAACACCACACTGTGAGGTGAATCCTCTCAAGAGCCAACAAGATCAAATTTTTTTGACAAATACAAAATGATCAAGCAGAAGAATGAAATTCTGAACAACAACACATATGCCCAATTTTGGAAGAAGACATCCATAGCTCAACATAGATTACTGTCTTCCTTTGACATAGAGAATGGAAGGATGCACATGGCATTCTTATAGGCATAGGTCCCTCATCCCAAGGAAACTTTTGTTTACAATAAAACATCATTTGAGTTTGATGTGAAGGAGGTGCATACAACAGATCAAATGGACATGCATAGGCAAATAGGGGAGATTATTTTCTCAACCTTGACAAATACATCATTGACTGCTGCAAAATTGCACGTGTCTCTAAATAATGTCCAATCCCATTTGAAGCTAGAAAATATATCCTCTCTGGCCAAGGATAATAAGATCAAATCTCTAGAGGAGTTGGTATTGAAGATTGGTTATGATCCATCCAGTATCAAGGTAGCTGAGGAACTACTGAAGAAGAAAAATGATGACACAACATCTTTGAGGAAACCATTGAAATTACTAGCCACTGAAGATTCACAGGCAAAGGAAATGGCCAAAAGTGAAAGTCACAAAGAAGAGATGCTGAAATTGATAATGGAGCATAATGCACAGATAAAAGACATGGAAGTTGAGTTAGACAAATTGGTTAAAGAGAAAGAGCAAACTATACAAATGGTTTTCATACCACTGGAGGCAATTCCTCTCATAGGAGTTAGCACAACAACAAAAATTCCATCAACCATCCCATTCAAAGTTCCAGATGATTCTAAGAAGTTGGTGAAGTCAATGGAGGACATGACCCTGCAAGGGGAAGAAATCAAAATATTGCAAGAAGAGGTAAAAAACCTCCATAAGCTAAAATCCATGTTCTAGGCCAACTATAATATAGAGATGCATAAATCACAAAGACTTAGCCAAGAAATACAGAAGCTGGAAAAAGAGACTGACATGAATAAAAAATTATCTGAGGCCAAGGAAAACATTTGGATGGACATAAAAAAGTCAATGGAAGAGATATGGCCATTCATACAAATTATCTTTGAACAACATGAACTTGTACATAAAGATAAACAAGCAATTGAAAAGATAAGGGAAGAATTTGGAGAGAGACCTATGGAGGCTACTGAGCTCATAAGGTTCCTAAACTCAAATACCAAAGAGGAGTTAGAGGCATTGGAAATTGAAGACAGGGCATAGACCATCCTTGAGGTCAAGAAGGTTTTGACCAAGAAAGGATTGATGCTGCAACTAGAGGAGAAAGCTCAGATGATGGACGTTGGAGTGCAGATATTTTTCAGCAAGGTCAACACACTACACAAAAAGGGACTTCCTGGACTACTAGTGATGAATGACAAGATCATCACTCTGTCATACTACAAGCATAATATCATCATAGTGGCAAAGGATGGTTCTAAATTTGCAGGTATACAAGGGAGCATCATTGGAAAGGATTTCTTAGAAACTTTACAGTAGGACCTGAGCATCCAACATGAGATAAAATACATTTTCATCATAAAGCCTACTTTTTCCAAGTACACTGAAATGGATGAAACATACAAAAAGTTACTAAAGGTTTCCATCCCTAGTCAAAAGAGGTGGGAAGACCTAAATTCTTTACTTGAGTAAAGGTGATGTGGATTTCCGAGTCAGCATGAGGAAGACAATCAAGTCAAAGTGATGAATCACCAACTACTTCCCCCAGAATAAACACCAAGGATTTGAACAGATCACCAATATTCCTATTATTTTGTAATTTCTAATCTAGTTAGTTACATTTTTCCTCCATGATATCCTAGTCATTAATGACAGGATCGGATGTGACTGTTGTATAAATACTTCTCACTTTGAAGTATTGAGGGTTGATTTTTGCGCCCAAGGAGCTATCTGTGTAATCTTTTCAAAATGATCGACCAGTAATAAAATGGATAATTTCACAGGATTCTTGAGTTTGAACATTGGTGATGTTTATCTTTCTCTGTTAAATGTTTACCTTTCTCAGTAATCATTATGTTTTCAGTTTCTAATCTTTAAAAGAAAGTTAATGAACAAAATTTGTTTCGTGCACTCTGTTTCTGGTCTTTTAATGATTTACATGTTATTCATTTGATATTAAGTAAATAAATTATTAACTTCTTCTTTTCTTGGTTGACTTTCTCACCTGTTCTATCTCTTTCATCCCATTTAATTCTAATAGATCCGACATTTTCACTATCTCTCCTTGTGAAAGAACCTTATAAAATTGTATCTGATTCTAATATTTAGTACATACCCCATAGCCCAATGGAATTTTAATTCAAATTTTCATCCAACCTTATAAACAAACAAACAAACTCAAATTATTTTAACTAGCCTAATATTTAAAACTCAAACAACTCTAAATCATACAAAGAGATCCCTCTCTGAAACTAGAAGGGCTAACATAGTGGAAACCATACTGGGGAATGAGCTTTTATGTTCTCCATAAAAGTATATCAGGTTCAAATTTGACTTATGATGGTGAACATAATCCAAACACAGGAAGGTCGTATCATTCACCTGGCGATTCCATTGACTGTAGAATTCAGAAACATAGATTCATTGGCGACTCCACTGGCTCAAAATGGGATCCATTGCAAGAAGGTATGCTCCTTTAAAATGAGATCACATTCTAGGATTTCCAAATCAAATGCCTAAGGTAAATTGGAAAATAAATTTGCCTATGTTTAAAGATGAAGATGGTGATGATGTTGCTCTACATCTGGTGAGATTTCATATACATGCACACAAGCTGAAAGTTCAATTTCCTGAAGATTATCTCTTAAATATGTTCATGGATTCTCTTGAAGGAAAAGCACACTCTTGGTATGAAATCTTGCCTCCTGCTTGTATTTATTCTCTCAAGGATTTTCACTCAGTATTTTTAAAGAAGTATAGAGAAGCCTATCCTTCTTTACTTTTAATTAAGGATTGTTGTGATCACTTTGAGAATTTTATTCAAGAGATGGAAAGTGTTTATGGCGATGAAGAGTTTATGGATGATGAACTCTTGGATGATTTGAATGAAAACCCTTTTCACCACCATGAAAAGATCATGGATTCTACCCTGGATGACAATGAAATTGAACAGAATCCTAATGATGACAATTATCTTACATCCTATGAAATAGATGAGAATTTGCAACAGTCTAGCAATTTTTTAGTAAACAAGACATATATGAGGATGGTCATTTTGGTTATCCTTTATTCACTTATGAAGATCAAAATTATGATTTTATTTGCATAGACACTTCAGAGAGTAATGTTTCATCCATTTAGTTCAACAATAGTGTACATCGGGTTTGTTTCTTTGAGCCTAACAAACATTTTCAGCAGTTTTCAAATCATCGAGACAGGGATGAGGAAAATGGATTAGTTTGTTCTTCACATCATTCATTTTCCCAGTGTTCATCTCATGAAGAAGAGAAAAATGTTTTAGATTCCTTGGATGATATTTGTGTAGTTGCCTCAAATGGAGATTCTCAAGAACATGTTATTCTTTTACCTGATGTACTTGACATGATTGATAAACAGATTGTATCCATGTCTTTTGAAGATAGTCTTTGGTAGCTGAAAGACCATACCCTTCCTCTTGTTGATCATCAAGCAAAGGTAATTGATTATGTTTTTGCAGATTTGTTTGTTGGCATGTTGGAACCATTAAAAGAAGAAATCGTTTTGTTCCCTCCAAGTCAACAAGAGGTAACTTTTCATGTTTTCCGTGATCCTTTGGATAATCTTTTGAAAGTATAAGGAAAGGGGGAGTTCCTTTTGTTTACTAGCACATTTTTTTCAATTAAGTTTCATTTTGGATTGCCAATGTTTATATCATTATGTTTGGTTAAAGAGGATTTGAGCAGAATTTCAGTGAGTGGCCATCTCCTTGCTTGGATTTATTGGAAATATCGTATCATTTGAGTGAGCAGGTTGTGGATCATTTAGTATAGGTAGTAGTTTGAATAAGCTCAGTCATTTGAGCATCGTTTTCAGTAGTGTGTGGTTTCCAGTAGAGTTTGCAACTGACAGTGTATAGTTTGGTGTTCAATTTAATTTGAGTCAGTTCGAAGATTGTAGCTACAGTGACTCCATGGCCCAATTGATAAGGCACTGGTCTACATGTTCAGAGTTATATGGTTCTTGTCACCTCTCAAAAGAGATACCATCCCCAGGTGGAGCCTATGTTGGGGTCTTATAATCATAGGTGACTTGATTCTTCAACTATCTATTTGACATTGCTCCCATGATGAAGACATCTGGCTTGTTGGGCTCTGTTGATCTCACTTTCTCCCTCCATCCATTTTGCGCAACCCTTCATCACCCTGTTGCACCCTCCATGCCCTCGCCCTCCAATTTTTCACCCCTACACCGTTTTCGTCCCTACATGAATAAACAAACTTAGGATAAAAACATTAGGTTAATAATAAATGGTTAGTCGCCTTTTTTAATACGAATTAGCATAATCAATTTAATTTAACTAGATTAGTTTAATAGGGTAATTAATAATAAATAATTAATTAGTTTATATTAATAGTGTTAATAATTAGTAATTAGGTTAGGATAAAACATTAATAAAACATTAACTTAAAAAATAAATAAAAACTAATTAAGAAACATTTAATAATAAAACAATTAAAAAATTTGAATAAATAAAAATTAAACATAAAACAAAAATAAAAACATAATAAAAACAAAACTATATAATTAAAACATTAAAAAAAACATATATAAAAATATATAAAATAAAAACAATAAAAAACGAAAATAAAAACACTTAAAACATAATAAAATTAAAACAAATAAAAATTAAAATGAAAACACCTAAAAAAAATAATAAATAAAAACAAAAACCAAATAAAATAAAAAAACAAAACAAAACTAAGGCAGCACGTATGCCAAGGAGATAAGAAATGCGTGGCGTCCCTAAAGCTTTCTGGGACCCCAGATCCATCTAGCTTTTAACCCAGGGAGGTCAGGTGGTTTTCTACTGGACACTTGTCACCCACCCTGGGGTGTTATGGGAACCCCAAATGGAAACTTACCACCCCAAAGGGGTCAGAAGGGATACCACCTTCCTCCTCGAAACCACCTTCCCAAAGAATGAAAAAAAAAAGCGTTTTGTGGTTTTTGACCACTTGTTTTCCGAGAGTGATTATGGGAAACTAGAAAGAATTTTGAAAAATTGAGAGCGATCTTTCTCCAAAACGGGATGAAGAAAAATAAACTCTCACAGTTTTTGCATGGGTATCAGGGATTGGGATAATCGAATCCATATCTGGCTTTGTTTTTGGGTTTTCCATTTTTCACGATCTTGTCATGTTTTACGGTTGGTGTTTTGTGAGATGAAGATGGGTGAGAAAATGAAAGAGGTTTTTTCTCGGGACGGTCTCATCTACAATAAACTCTTTCACTTTTTTAACAAATTTCACATATTTTGGGAGATCACAGATAATGCGGGATTGACCCTTTTTCGCAGAAATTCGGCTTGCCTTTCATGGCAGACAGTTCAATTTTTTTAGGGATTTGTTTCTATTTTTAGCCAAGTTGTTGATTTAGACCTCCACAGGCCTAGGGGAGATTATTTTTCCTCCTCCAAAACCACCTTCCCCAAAATGAAAAAAAAAACGTTTTCGCGAGTTTTGACCACTTGTTTTCCGAGAGTGATTATGGGAAACTAGAAAGAATTTTGAAAAATTGAGAGCGATCTTTCTCCAAAACGGGATGAAGAAAAATAAACTCTCACAGTTTTTGCATGGGTATCAGGGATTGGGATAATCGAAGCCATCTCTGAGCACCATTTTTTCAGTTTTCCATTTTTCCTGATCTTGTCATGTTTTTACGGTGGCTGTTTTGGCGAGATGAAGATGAATTTCGGAAAAATGAAAGAGGTTTTTTCTCAGGACGGTCTCATCTACAATAAACTCTTTCACTTTTCGCACAAATTTCATATTTTGGGAGATACGAATGTCTGAGTTGACCCTTATTTTCAACAGTTCGGACCGCCTTTCATGGCAGACAGTTCAATTTTTTTAGGGATTTGTTTCTATTTTTGGCCAAGTTGTTGATTTCGACCTCCTGAGCCTAGGGGAGATTATTTTCTATAATTTTTTGCAATTTAAATTTGTTAAGGTTTGGATGTTGTGGAATTGAACTTTGAGAACACTATTGTATAAGAAAACTTGGGTGGAACTAATAGACAGAATTTGCAGCTACTATTTTGGGATTCCTGTGGTATGTGCTTTAGCAGTGTTTTTTCTTCTGTGATCATATGTTTGAATTTACTTTTCATTTCCATTAAATTTCCATGTTTCATGTGATTGGTTTCTTAGGTGATAAACCGAATTCATTACTTTAATGCTCTGTTTTGAAGAAGCTTCACATTTATGTTCATTTTCTTCTGATATAGATGAATTCATGAGACCATGCTCATTATGAAACCCTCTCTATCTCCCATATACACAATGACAAACCCAAAGTGATAAAGTGTGTTCCTATCTTTCCCCATTATATATGTGCAATTCTGATCTTTGAAGCCCAAACCTAAAGCCAAAATCCAACAAACCATCAATGAATCAAAACCTCTATATAGTAATAACTAGCCTAAATTATATCATAAACAAAGCTATATCAGACAGAGAGATCCCTCTCTGAGTCTTGGAGGGATAGATCCAGGACTCCAAGTGGTTTGATGTTACCTCTGTGACTGCCTCCACAGCCTTGGACAAATTACAGAGTGCTAACAAAGTGTACATCTTTCTCAATTTCATCCAAACTAGGAAGAAACGATGAACGATGATGGTTATCATCCCAAGGTACCTCTTTGATACTAAGCATTTACATAATGGTCATTTGATGGAAAAATACACAGGATGTAATCGAAAGTAGATTATAGGGAATCCAACCAAGATGGTAGCGAGTAAGCGGTGGATGGAAATAGATATTGGTTGTTCGGTGAGGGAGAGTTGGATTGGATGGCATAATATGAAGCCTCGGCAAGACTAAGTGGCATGGTGTCACCTAGTACATCAAATTCTAAAGGACTAGGCACAACCCATGGATTAGATGATTCGTAGGATTGATATGCCATAGTCAAGATCATATTGATCATGGAAATATGTTGTGAGGTGGGAGAAAGTGGTGTAGGAAAGGTACCCATAAGTGAAGAGTATTTTAAAATACCTACTCCTACACTTTCATAAGTGATCTTAGAATATCCCAATAAAGGAATGTTGTTGGATATGGGAGTGCGAGCATCGAGGTTACAATAATCTAACTAATTGATAGTGACAATTTTACCTTGATAGGGGAATTGTACACATCAAAACACTGATGAAGTGACCACAGTCATGGCATAAAACCAACTTCTTCCTAACAACAAGTTGTAATTGAGGGGAGCATTGACAGAGACAATATTTCCTCCTAATTGAATATCTAGGGACTGCAAGAGTCCATGAGGACAAAAAACTCTCCCATTGAATGCTCGTAACATTGCAGGGGATTGATTAAGCGCATGTGATTCCAAACCTTTCCAATAAGCTAATGAAATTATACATGTGGAGGATCCCTCATCCAGTATTGTGCGATGAATTTGTTGGTTATGGACAACAACATCGATATGAAAAGTGAGTTGGTGAGAGAGTCGTGACTTGAAATTATCAATTTTAAACATGATATTATTATACGACTCAGGATCGATTGCTTCGATGGTGGCCAAGAGTGTTCTATGTTGACTAGGGAAATGTTGTAGAACTTCGAGAGTGGACATAACACATAGTTCTTGAGCCAAATATTCAACGATATTGTAGTTTTGGTCGACACATGAACTAGGATTAAAAGTTGGCTTTTGAATAGTTCTCTTGGGAGGGCGTAAAATAGAGTTGAAAGTAGGTTTCTCAATCTAAAGTGGCCCATATTGAGGAGCAATGGTGGTTGAAGGTGGAGCTCATGTAGTACCATTAGTGACCTTCTCTTTATCAGGTTTAGCTGGCATGTTATATGTTGTAGTGCGAGTGGTTAAATAAATCCCATTAAAAAAATAAATATGGGCACTCAATGAAGCTTTCCCATTAGGAGGGTGATTGGGATTGCCCCCTACCAGAGGAGTAGGGGCTTGCACAACCATGGATTGTTGCTAAGGAAAAGGTTGTGTCAACACAATAGGTTGGGAATTCCCTTTGAATTTTTTTTCAACTTCATCATGATGAGGACAGTCTCAAGTGTAATGATCATCACCACAAATGAGACACGAAAATTTTGGCTTTTTCTATGGTTGTTTCTCAGGAGCAAGTGGTTGAGTTGGCGTTTTTGGATTTTCATTATGATTATTGTTCTTTTTGGGTTTATTTTTTGTTTTCTTCTTTCCCTCGGATTGTTGTGGAGAAGCATATTGAACTGCATTCACCTTAG
>SNQJ01S0221372.1:0-15044 GCA_010110895.2 Picea sitchensis
CTGAGTATGGGAATACCTACCTCAGTGATGATAAATTATTGTACTATATTTCCTTTTTTGTTGACAGGTTTTCGACTGACTGTTCCTTGTTCCCTACACACACTCGACAAAGTATTTCAACTATCACTCTGTTCTAACTTTATACTTTGGGGGGCTCTCTGTTACACATTATTTTCATCCTCCCTATGAGTGTTAATGATGTAAACCTATATGTTGCTTTCAGAGGGGCCAGTAGCCTGAATTCCTAAGGAAAGAAGGGAGAATAACTTTTCCTGAGAGAAGAAGTTGTGTTTTCCTCTGTAAAAACCCTATTTTGGAGGATTTTCGCAGGCTGCTATATATTCAGGGTGCGGAAATGCCTGATTTACGCACCTTTCTCTATAGCTAGGGTGTAGAGTTTCCGCAGGCTGCACTATAGCTAGGGTGTGGCGACCTTCGTACGTGGGAAAAATGAGCATCTTCTCGATGCTTCTAGAAGGAGAAGCTTCTATGATGAGGTGGCTTTCGAATGGTTTGGATCTTACTCACTTTCACGATTTAGTGGGATCATCCTAACCTCCTCACCTTATACTCTTCAGCTTATAAAAGGAGAGGAAATCTCATGGAGAAAGTTAGCTTTTGAGATTGGCTTGTTATTGAGTTTTGTAGCTTGGAGTTTTTGGAGCTTGTATATTGGCTTTGAGATTTTCTTTGTCAAGATAGATTGTGAGTATCTATCAGATCTATGGTCTTAGAATCCTTGTTGCAGGAAGTGTTTGGGAAGCAAGGAACTGTTGGAAGGAACCTGACGACATTAAGGCATCTGGTTGTATCTTTCTTCCACTTTTACTTAATATAATACAGTGACATGTTTCTTTCCCATTAAATCATTAGAATTTTATTACATGACTCCTTGATCACATGTTTAGGTTTTCATTGAATCTACTATTGTTTCTTTCACTTTGGTTGGTTTGTGTCATTGCAGATTTGATCTCACAAGAGCACCACAGTGAAGCAGGGACAACAAATATATAAGGAAGAGATATCTAAAGGTATGTCATCCATTCCTTCTTTGGTAGTAAATTCAATGATTGTAACTTAGGGAAAGTGTCATGTCCTGTCCTATTTTGTTCTAGATCCAGGTGGATCTAGGGAGATTAGTTTATGTCAGCATTCACTGATTTATCCTACAACAAATAGATATCCATATCCTCATCATTCCACACACATAGTTCCACCATCTATATCTAGGTTTAGTTTAAAACTCACTTGAAGAATTCCATATTTCCAAAATCCCAGATCAAAGTTTCCGCCAAGTTAAATTTCCACCATCCGGATTTGGCTTTTCCATAAAAGGTTGGCTAAGAATATTTTTGGATCCTGCAATCCGAGATGGTGAAGGTCTGAACATGTTAGGGTTCCACATCTAGATCCAAATTTTCCATAAAAGTGCTTAAAAGGTAATCACACATCCCGTCACCCAGATGGAAGGTTCCGCATCAGGATCCGACTTTTCGCAAAAGGTATTCGAAAACAAATATCGGATCTCTGTGACCTGGATTGAGTTTTCCACCTATGGCAAAGTTCCATATCTGGGATCCAGGTTTTGCTAAAACATTTTCTAAAACAAATCCCATATCTTTCTACCCAGACTAAAGGGTCCACCATGTGTCAAAGTTCCGCCACTCTTCCACCATGGACTTGCCACAATAAAAATGCCATGTGGATTCCACATCATCCACCACATGGAATCCATGTCATCATGACGTGTTCAATCTTAAGGTTCAACTGTGTCACCATTCCACCTAAAGGATCTAGCCGAACATACTAATATAAAAATAGAAATATAACAACTCAATATATAGATATTTACACGGGGCTTTGTCCAGGGATTAACACATTGCTGAATTTGAAGGGAAACATTCCACATGCAACCTTGTAGGACATGGATTTAGAGCACACCTTCATCTCACATGATGGAGATTGAGTGTTTGATCTTGTTAAAGAAATTGATAGAAATATATATGTAGTTTACTTCATTTAAATAAATTTGTTTTATTTTTTTTTCCTTTTTGCAAGTTTATATATATATATATATATATATATATATATTCCAAGAAAAAAATGTCTATTCTAGGAGAGAGAAGTCACAATCCAAAGGCGCCCAACACATACAACTAATAGTTTCAAAATGTGGTAGGAAATTTGTGTCCACAAGACTTTTCCATCAACTAAAACCAAGATAACTTAGTCTTCAAGAGATGTGAGCACCATATATAAAAAAATATCAAAATCACTAACTAGATATGATAACCCATTCAGTAATCAACAACTTAGAAGAAAGGAGCTTCTCTTTTGGAGACAAAGGCTCCATTAGAGAATTCCTCCAAAATAATATGATTTCTAACAAGAGATAAAACTTCTTTAGAAAAATAAATTTTCTAGGATTTATGCTCACGAAAGATTCGTTGAAAATCAATATATATGATGGTTTTGGACAAATATTTTTCTTACTGGCCAAGTCGAAGTAGATCCAAATTGACAATCTAAACAACAACCAACATCCAATCAACACACAATTTTGAGTCACCATAAACTGGTATCTCTTCCACATTCCTCTCAACCACACAATTGAGGAGGGAAAATAGAGCATTGAATTCCCCAATGTTATTTGTTTCGTGTCCCATGTTGGCCATCCCTGTTTTTTTTTCAATGGAAGAAAATCTTTGTATTCAGGAGAGATGAATATACATGTTTTTGTCCCTTATACAGAGTGTTGTAACATTGTTTAAATTTTAATAAAAGATTAAAATTTCTTAATAATTAGTTTCAAAATTAGTAATTAGTTAATTAAATAGTAGTTTAACTTTTAAATTTTCTTCTAATTTTGGTTTAGGTTTTATTTAATTAAATTAGTTTTATTGAGTGTTGTTTTAACTTTATGTTTTGAATTTCATTCATTTTATTATTGATAAGTGATTGAATAAAACTTTAATATGTTTCATTATACATTGTATTATACATAGTAATAAAGTGCTTCTATGGTGTAGGTTGATCAAACACAATTATAATAAATTGATGGTCCATATGTCGTTTCTCCCCCCTTGTATGCTCGATGTTTAGTAAAGGGGAGGGGCTGCAAAATGATATACCATGGTTTTCTCTAGAACCATGTGGAAGCGACTCATTAATCCCCCCTTGAATGGTTTTTTAAAACCACTATATGACCCCATGAAAATTTTCCATGATTATGGAATAGCAATGTGGAATGTTGGCATCAGGTGACGTAATGGAAAAATGACTGATTTGTTTTAAAATTTATATTATTAATTAGTCATTTCAACGAGTTAGCGTTTTCCATGTATTTAGGGTTATTTTTAATGGTTAAAAGTTAAATCTCGTGGTTATAATTTATTTTGTCAACGAAAGATTGAGGTCAATACTATCCGAACTACCAACGAACATTACCATCAAAGCCCGAATCTCTCCGGATTACACTTTATCCTGGGTATCTTGAAACTTTTTCATTTCTCTTACATTATAAATTTAGAAATGTAATCTTCTAAGTCTAGTAAAGTAAAAAAACATCTTACTATTGAAGAGAAAGACTTGGCTAATAGAGACAAAGATATATATGACCCCATACTATTGTCTTACCTGTTTAAATTACACTAATCAAACCTTTATCATTTTAGAGACCATAAGGATTTTTATCAAGTGTGGGAATTTGATTTAGCTAAGTTTATCGTCCCTTAGACATAAAATTCTCCTGGATTCATATCCTGGTGTGCTTCAAATTACAATATGTATTAATGTTTTTTTTAGACAACTAAGAGGGGGGTGAATCAATTGTTATTGTGTTTAAACAATTATGCCCACTTTACAATATTTACAGAACACTCTATGAAAATCACAATAATGCAGGGAAGTAAGCAATAGAATATTGAACATCAATCACACACATGAAATATACAGAGACAAATATTTCCTGAGGAAACCCATAAATGGAAAAACCTCTTCTTCTTGATATGATAAGTAGTCTTTATTTTCTGTACATTATCATTCTTATGAGATCCAACTCCTCTTGAGGCTAGAACCTCTATTTTACAAGCTGCAACTTGCTGAGAGCACCAACTCTTTGGTTTCTCTAGCACCCACTAGAAGGAAGAACCAACTCCCTGGTTTCTCTAACACCCACAAAAAGGAAGCACATACTCCCTAAGTGTTCCAGCACCTACCGGATGGAAGCACCAACTTCCATCC
Organism: Picea sitchensis; assembly: GCA_010110895.2. Lineage (NCBI taxonomy): Eukaryota > Viridiplantae > Streptophyta > Pinopsida > Pinales > Pinaceae > Picea > Picea sitchensis. The sequence continues at coordinate 4,243 of SNQJ01S0221372.1, forward strand.
ACACAGGCACTAACTTATATAACAGAGAACAATAGTTCTCCCTTGCACCACCCTGCCACCCTGAATATAAAAAATTTGTTCCTGAAACTTGTTATAGTGATACATTATTTTTCAAAAATCTTACTAGTCTCATCATTGTTCTGTTGCACTATTATGCTCTGGCTGCATCAATGTTTTTCCTGCTCGCACCTCCTTGAGTTTTCTGTTTTTCTACTCTGTCTCTGGATGTGCACCTCAACTTTCTCTTCCTCTCCCAGATAAGCATTTCTTCTCTATTTCTTTCTTCTACACTTTATTCTCTATTATTATTTCCATTCAATGCGCTACTCCTCTTCTGTGCATTTCATCTCTTGCACACAACATGCTTCTACCCGCATGAATAACTCTCAACAACAACAACCCTCTATTCTCTATTCTGTGTATATTTATGATTCCAAGTCCTCTGTCAGATCATACACCTAACATTATCTCTGGCGATCATGCTGAGTCAGTTCTTCATCAATGACCGTTATGCTAAGACTATTCATCATCAGTGGCCATTCCTAAGATTCTTTGCCTGTTTCTGGCAGTGCGACCCTTCGCCTTCTCTATTACAGTTGAGATTATCCTCTTTGTTACAGTTACAGACTTCAACGCTTTCCCATCTGTCAATTTTCTCTATGATGAGTCTTCATTCCACTGGTAGTTACCTTGATACTCTTTGACTCCTCTGGCAGTCACCCTACTTCTCCTCGAATTCTCTAGTAGATGCAATCACTTCGTTCTAGCAGTTACTGGGAAAACCTCTGCTCGTTCATCCCTTTGGAACCTTTTCCCTTTCTTAGAAAAACTTCACAGTGGGAGCTAAATCTTCTTGCTAAGCCCCTTCCTTTCACGCGACCACCGATGGTGACCATATGCCTAACCAACAATCATTTCATGATTTCACGTTTCGCGATGTCGACTGCGAGTTACCTTGATTTTCCCAACTCGTGAAAATCTGAGGTAGAGCCTAGCAATGCTAGCTCCTTCCTTAACCTTCATCAATGTGACCATGGCTGTGACCACATGCTTCATTTCTGAAACTATGCTTGCCAGATGAACAATCTAGATCTCTCTGTGATTCAATGGTTGAGATCTCGTTTTCACGTTTCGTGACTTCATGATTGACGATGTCAAAGGTTGTATCACCTCCCTTCTTCTAATTCTTGAACTCGTGATTGTGTTAGATCAATGGCCCACAATCCTTTGTGATCCGACGACCCAGATATTTTTGTGACTTTGCATTTCGGAGATTCAGATGCGAGTTTCTTTGATTCTCCCAACTCACGAAATAAGAAATACTCCATATAAGATCAACGATCGAGATCTCCCCCTTTGATCGACAGCTACAATCAAATCATGATTTTGTGTTTCGCAACTTCAAAGGTTAGAGAACCTCCTTTCTTCGACTCCCGATTTCTAGATACCTGTTCCAGATCAATGGTCCACGATCTTCCGTATTTCAATGGTCTAGATCTCTTCTTCGAGAACTCGAACTTTGTTCTTCGTCGTGCCGCATCAATGGTCCATGAGCCTTAGTGATCCGACAGTCCAGATCATTTCGTGAATTCACATTTCACGAGTTCCTCCAACTCTCACCTTTGACTCTTCCAGTTCATGAGTCAACAAAATGTTAATCTCTCGCCACGTGCCCTTCCCAGCATCAACAACTAGGATTGACTCCACTGTATCCCTTGCAAACATTTCGAAGTTTGATTCTTCGAACACTGGGATCTTCTACCTCCTGTCAACCCTGATGATGGACAGTTCCGATGACTTTGAAACTTGTCTGGTGCAATTTACTTGGGATCCAACGACTATTGGTCCACATACTCAGATCTAACAACCACGATTTGTTCTCTTCTCTGTGTGATCATTCCTCTTGTCTAGACTCTGATATGACGACCCAGACCATTCACATTGCTCGATCCAACAGTCACTGTCGCTCCTCCTCCTGAGATTTGTATTTCTCAAACCTCTAAGTGTCAAAGGCCACGACCTTTGATACTTCTATGAGCCTTGATGTAGGGGATCTCATTTGCGCGTCGCATAACAATATCTCTCATGAGCTTTGGAAATGAAGTTAACCTCGGTCCTAGCACACACTTGCGCTTTGCGTGCAACTCAACACTATCTCTTCTGAGCTTCTCGAGCCTGCTCTTTTGCATCTTCCCAAAAAAATTCTGCTGTTCTTTCCATAAATGACAAGCACACTTTTCCTGTAAACTTGCCAACAGGTTTGTCATTTCAAAGAGTGGGTCAATTTTATTTGTGATAAATTCCCAATCCATTACTGAAATGTTAAAGTTGCCTCAAAACCGTCAAAGTGAAGCATTGAATGAAAATGTATTAGCCACTCGTTTCAAATAATTGAGTTCTCGGGATAGAGTTACTTTACTTCAGTCCTATCTGGGTCAAAATATCAATGTTCCTGAAGATAGTGTTATTTTTAAAACTAATATGTTTCCTGAAACATCTAGGAAAATTGTTGATGAGTATACTCTTGGGTTTATGATCTCTATTTTCTCACCTACATTGAAACCCTTGGTTAAGTATAATTACACCCAATATTTAGCAAACAACATTCATTTTTAGTTGTCTAAATTTGAAGCTAGAATATACTTTAGAGATCAATCATCTTTGATATACTTATTTCTTTATTCTCAAGCTACTAGATTTCAACACCTTGAAATGGAAATTGAAGATGAAATGGGTAATCCTTTTTCAATTATTCATTGGACTCACTTAACTATAAGGAAATATCACAATACAAGGTTACTAGAGTTTATTAATCAGTTTATATAATTGGCCTTTGAAATCATTCATGATGAAGCTACTCCTTGAATTTTTCGAGAGTGTAAAAAGCTGTTACAATTGAGTTCTGGTAAAATGGTAGGAGATTGGTATTGTTTCAAGGATCACACATAAATTAGAATCTATGGTGCCGAAGTTCAAACTTTTCTCTTTCCTAAGTTTCTAACACCTATAGTATTTTCTTTAGAATTTATAAGGCAAAGACCGAACTCTGATTATATTCATTTTGTGTCTAAGAAACAAAATAAAACTTTTAAGTTGAAGAAATAAGTGAGACTTTTTATTGTAAACAATAGAGTTGCTTTATAAGATGCAGAGAAACTTCTTCAAGAAATGGAATTCCAACAAGGTGAAATGTGGATCTATGATCCTCATTCTATATTTTCAACTAAAATAAAAGAGCTTGGTTCAACCCCTTATCATCATCAACCAAAACCTCAGCTGGAGCTACTAGCTAATCAATATAGATGGGAAGTTGTACAAAGAATTTTGCAAGTTCAAGAACATAGTTCTATTCATAAATCAAAGTCCCAAGAGAAAAAATCCACAACATATTTAAAAGACATATAAGAGTAAATGTATAGGATAAACTCAAATAATGTTATAGGTAGAAGAAGAACAAACAAACAATAATCCAAAGACAAAAGAACATGGAAAAACCAAGAGCTAGATAGAGCAAGATGGGTTAGAGTCATTAACAACAAAACCTACAATTGTCATATAATTTTTATCATCAACAAATGCATAGAGTTAGGGAAGTCAAACTGGAAAGGAAGGATTACTAATAGATTAGTCAAAGTAGGGGAATCCTTATAATCAATTTATGAAAATTAAGAAAAAAGGTGTGAAAATCAAGCAAGATATTTATCCCCAAATCTATGATCAAGGATCACCTCATAACATATTTTTAATTGCTCTAGATTATGAAAAGGGAAATATAAATATAGATGTATTAGAATCAAAGGATCAAAACATTAAGTCTTCAAATAATCAGAAGGTTACTAATATCTCAGTTGATTTAAATGCAATCAATTACGTTGATAAAATGGATTTTCATAGGTAAATTGGGGAAATGCTAAATAGAGATGTCATGCAATTTTTTCTTGGAATGAATAAGTTGCAGACTATGAATGAAAAGATTAGGAATAAAATTAAATAGGAAAAATTAGAAAATAAAACCAAGCAAATGAGGGTTGAAGAGCTTGAGCAGTGGGTGATTGAATTATGATGTAATCCAAAAGATAGTGCATCTATACAAGCTATCATGAAGAATAAACATATTGAAACACAATCATTAAAGAAAAAAACTTAATATACCTAGAATTGATCACGTTCAAACACCATAATTGCAATGCAACAAGATAAATGTTAATTGTCAAGACACGTGATGCAAATGAAAGATCGTATGGAGGTGTATGAACGACAAATTGAAGCTTTAAAAAAAGAAGTTTCTTCTTCACATTCTTCAGAACCAAAAGTCCCTTCTGAAGAATTATCCAGATTCTTATCAAAGCTTAATTTAACAGGAGTTGAGATTGAAAAACTCAAGAAATCAATGTCTGTACAGAATGAGGAAATCAATTTTTTCAAGGAACATCTAAAGAACAAGGATAAAATCATTAAACAATATCAAAAGGTAAAGGCCAAATTACAAGGAGATGTGGAACAATTGCAGGGAAAATTAGTTGGTAAACCATACTTAATAGGTGAAAGACATCTCATTTGGGATCAAATGATAACAAAGGTCACCAAAATGTTGGATTATTTTAATTTAATTGGAGAAGAGAACTTATTGATTGGTGAAGCAGGAAAGGCCATACAACAAGATTTCCAAGAATGACGAAACAAACCACAAATAAAAACCAAAATTATAAAATATCTTAATTCTATGTCAAAGGGGGAATTAAAGACTGAGCTTCAATGGTTATGGAGACATAATTTTTTTTTGCTAAGCAAAGTTGGATCCAACAAGCCCATAACAAGTGCATTGTGGTCAAAAGGAATGTTGAAATTTCCTCCAATAAGTTTGATAAGTTAATACATATGGGTTTACCTAATTTCTGGAGTAAAAAAGGAGTTATTTTGACATTTTAAAATTATAGACAGAGTTTGTTCAAAGTTAGAGAAAGTGATGGAAAGTTTAATGAAATGACTAGATTTATAAGAGGTCAAACAATAGTGGATAACTTAATTGATGATTTTTATTTGTTATGACATATTAAACATTTGTTTTTGATAGCTCCAACATATGAAAAATATACTAAGTTAGATATTGCATATAGGAAAATAGTGGCATACCATTATCCTTCAAATGAGGATTGAAAATTTATAATTCAATTGCTACAAGAATGAGTCATCAAAACAACAATAGTAAAGCTAGGAGATATGATGGGAAATTTCCAAATTCGAATGTACCCAATACTAAATTTGTAAAGTCAAATCTATTGTTGTAATAGTGAAAGATAAAAATTAGCTCCTATTAACCAATTTTGGTTATAGACATTTTTGTATAAAAAAAGACAAACTCAATGTAAAAAGGATCCTTTTTGGTGGAAAAAGTACCAGATGAATTTTTATGAAAATCATTCTTATAAAAATGTTCTTTAAAAAAGAAAAATAGGAAAAGGATGTGGCTAGCCTTCAACAAAGGCACCCATAAATGAGATAATACAAGACCTTGTATGTCATGAAAATGCATACGTAGAATTCTAACCCCATCCACCTAAAATTCACTGTATGATTTAGAAAGGTTTCTCCTTAGGAACATACCCTACTTGAGGAATTGGTTCACCCAATAAGACATTATGGCACCCCTCCCATATCTAAATTTGGAAAGTCACATAAGGTCTTTGAGAATTTTTTTATTTGAAAAAGGGGGTTTTGATGCACATGTTTGGGTGGTTATTTTATTAGATGAGGATTACTTGGCATGATATTGTGACTTGTGGACCCTTCAAGAGTGTACTTGTTTGTCTTTGCATGACCCCGATAGGTGAACGTTTGATCATGAAGGCACAAGGTCACTTGAACCTTCATTTGGGCCATGAATCCCACTGGTTGGATGATGTGCCCCCTTATGTTGGACACATGGGGATAAGATAGATGATCAACATTTCCTTTGGAGGAATGAGAGAGAACCTTGGAGAAGGAAAATAGCCCCCCTTTTCTCAATGTTTGGCCTTGGAGGCTCAAAACGTCATTTCCTAGAGTATGATGTCATACTTGGAGGGAAAGGGTTTGGTTATGTTGGACGATTTCAAGATGACTTGGAAAATATAGTTGAATGAAGACCCTTTGATATGAATATATGGCCTTTGGAGGCCCAACGTCTCCCTAAAGAACCTCAACGTCTTGCTCATTATGCCAAAATGTTACCTATAAGGGGTACACCATCATCATTTATGGTTTTACTTTGTGTAACATTTGAATTTTAGGATTTAAATGGACAAAAAGAGGAGGTTGGACTCCCTAATTTCATGTTAACTTTTTGAATTATGGAAAAATGGTTTTATGTGACCTCATATAAATAATGGTCACACCTTTTTCATTTTAGACATATCACACTTGCGAATTACATAAGTGTTGGCTGAAATTTTCTCCCTACTTGGGAAAATTGCATATCTCTCTCATGCTATTTTGATACTTTTCACTTGTCTATTGGAAGGAAGGCTAGAGTTATCTCTTGGATGACTTGTTCTTGCTTTGTGGTGGAATATTCTTGGTAGAAAAGGGTTTTACTTGCTATCTATTGGAATTGGTAAGACATTTTCTACATATTGTTGTTGTTTCTCTGTGTTTCATGGTTATTCTTGTCTAAACCCTTGGAGGAATATAAATTCATACATCCTCCACTAATTTTTATCACTATTGTCTTGGATAAGCTACTCTGCAAAGGTTTCTAGGAGTAGTAAAAAGGATTACACCCTCCTAGATTTACCTTTCTAGTTTTGTTTGCTCTAGGGAGTAGACAGGATTACAACCTTAGAGAAGTAACACAACTATCTCTTACAAAAAAAGACTCCATATTCCAATCTATAAGGAACTAATCTAATTTTCATTGGAGATATAAAATCATTGCATTGGTATATGTGAAAAGTTGATATTTTGCAATTGTCTAAGTTGGAAATTATTCTTCATTCTTAAGGATTTCTTGTGCTCTAGGCGTGTCTTGATTGACCAAATAATTATTCTTGCTATTATAAATTAATGCTATAGTCATTAGAGATGAAACAAACCATTCTCTCCTTTTCTTTTAATTCTCTTTCTACCGCTGAAAATTGCAAGTAATTGGTGCTAATTATTCTTATTGTCAAGGGATTTCATTGAGGTACTTTGCTTATGAATTTCAATGGCTAGAACTTGCTGCTGTAGATTTTTTTTTCTATAGAAACAAGGCTGCCCTAATATATGTTGATATCATCCTTTTGTAGACCTATTTTTCCATCAAAACTTGATTTTAAGTATTGGAATATTATCTACATGTTTAGGGCTTGATCATCCAATAATTATTCGATGTTTTGGATGGTTAATTGTGCAGTTGTTATAACTTATTCTTTGTTATTGTAATTTTGATATATGTTGCAGTTATGAGACATCGAGCTTATCTTGATGATTCCCCATTGAGTAGAGGCTTGACTTATCATCATTTGTCTTGTTCTTGGAAAGTATAACATTTCTTTGCAGGTACAAAACACTTCACAACCATTCACCCTTCCACAAGACTCTTTTTCAAGCCATTTATTCATTTCCAAGCTTGACCTATAGGGGATCCTTTGATCATTCTATTAATTTCCATATCAATCTCACTAGGGTCATCGATATTCCTGCCTTGTGGTATATTATCATCACTAAAGAAAAGGGAGTGTCTATCTAAGGTGAAAATAGGTAGGTAATCCCATAGTTGTCAGACTTCCATGGATTGGGTTGGTATTTTCCCAATCTACATATTCTGCGATAATAGGGCCGACGATCGTCGTCATCAGGATAACAAGAACACATGAAAAAATTTCATTTAGACAGATCCATTCCAATGATCAGTTCCACTGGATCCAACCATTTACATTAAGCAGGCTCAATGCCATTGATTGTATTTCTCCTTCAACCGATACATTGGTTATCTCCCATATCTCTAATTTCTAATGAGATGGTCAGGTGAGACCCACGTTGATCTAAAACTGAGATTGCGTATCTCCTGCATGGAGACCTATGGTCTATATTTATCCTCAGAGATCTTAATCATTGGATTATCACCACTCACAATCCACTCTAATCAATGCTTCTCCAATGAAAGATGTAGATTTAATCACTGTGTTAACTCAACAAATGTCCCTGGATTTTTTTGGTCGTTGTCATTGTAAGATTTTTATTACTGGAAACATGGTCCACTTAGAAGTTTTTTCACCAACAAATGACTGAGATATAATGTTTACCCCGATCACTAGATGACCTGGTTTAAAATCATTTGGGTCCGCACTCAACTGACCCACAAAAAAAATGATGACAAGTGTCACTCGTTGGGACATGTTGAATGCCATGTTGGCATCCATGTCAAGCTGACTGCTAAGCTATCATAGCATGTCACTTTGACATCACTCTCCTCTTTAAAGTATATCAACATAGATCCAACGATTGAGTTAGATCCTCCAATGGATATATGGTTGTCAAACTTCATTCTCAAGTCTTCCTCCCAAACCTACGACGACCTTCCTTCCAATAGGCCTAGAGTTGCATCAATGGTCCATGACTCACCGAAACAACTTCTCTGATTGATCCAATGGCCATGATTAATTCAGGGCTCTACTCATCAGAGTTCCATTAAATCCTTACACTTGGTCACTCTTATGGCGTGCACTTCAACGAATCCAATGGTCATCACTATACATTATTCAATGGTTTCCATCTGTCGAATTACTCTCCGACTATCTAATCTTCCGAAAAGATTATAAGTTGACCATATAGACATCAACAATCCAGATTCTCTCTCGCAGTCACTCTAATATATCGATGATTATCGTGAGATCAAAGTTACCTCCATCAGAGTCTCAATGAAACCTCACACTAAAACACTCCAATGGCCTTGTTATATGATCAATAGTCCATATTCTCTTCTGTAACTGCTCCAATAGATCAATGGATGCTACTAACTCAGGGTCTCCTTCATTGTTGGTCTCCATGCTACCTTGCATGTTGTAATTAATGATCCATATTTTTTTGTTATGACGAATCAATGCCTATGATGTCCTTTGACTAAAACATAGAGTATTCTTCATGGTAAAGGTATGAATTGGGAATTAGCATTTTCAAGGCTTTGACACTTCTCCGATCTCCTTTCACTCAATCTTCAACTTTTGCATACATGTTCACCACCAAGTGAAATATTTCGCAGAAGCTTAATAGTGCACATGGATGTTCTCTGTTCCTTTGACCGATTCAATTCTCAGAGTCTCCCCCTGTAAGATATTGTTCCTTTAATTCTTCATATTCATTATGTTCCTCTTCCTTCAATCACATAGAGTAGATATGAAGTAACAATCTATATTCTTCCTCTGTCTAGTTCGATCCTTGGACCTGTCATTTGTAAGGACTTACTAACACAACACATGGTATCCCCCCATCATTGACAACAATAGGTCTCCTCCTTCCTGTGATATACATGACATTCTTTGACATCATTGAAAACACAATTTCAACAAACTTCTCCTTTTTCATTGATGGAAACACTCATTGATCACAGTATGAAATTCATCTAGTCTATGCAACCATAGATATAAGTTGACTTCTCCCTCCAAGTCTCCCCCTTTTCTACAAATCTCCCCCTTTGACATCAATGGAAAATGAATTGTATTCTACTTTTATTGTACTCTTCACTTTGTAATCAACGACCTTTTCTATTGCTCCCCCTAAGTCTATTCCCTTCTCTCTTTTTGTAGCTCCCCTTGAGTTTTTTCTCTTCTTGTAGTGCTTCAGTGATTGGAGGGCATAATGACCACCCCCAATTTTTCTCTAAGATACTCAAATAGTTCTCTAGGAAGAGGTTTTGTAAATATATCATAAACATGTTCTTTTGTGCCAATATACTCTAGTTTGACATGATGTTCTGTGACTTGCTCTCTCAAAAAGTGATACTTGATTGGAATACATTTTTTTTTTGAATGCATGATGGGTTCTTAGATATGTTTATTGCACTATAATTGTCACATAGAATTGATATAGGATGATCATATTCTACCTAAATGTCTTTTAATGTTTGTTTCATCCAGAGGACCTATGTACAACATGTTGTTACTGCAATGTATTATGCTTCTGCTATGGATAGAGAAATCAATCTTTTCTTCCTGTTGAACCAGGACACCAAGCTATTGCCTATAAATAATTCTCCACCACTAGTGCTCTTTCTGTCATCCACATTGCATGTCCAATATGCATATGTGTAATCTATCAAAGTGAATTCTTTTCTTGTGGGATACCACAAACCAAATTCCAACGTTCCTTTCAAATGTTTGAATATTCTTTTGACTTCATGTACATGTGTTTCCTTAGGTGCAGATTGAAACCTTCCAACTAACCCTACAACTTGCATTATATCTAGCCTTGAAGATTTCACATAAAGTAGGTTTCCTATCATTGATATGTACATGGTTTGATCAGTTTCCTTGGACTCATTTTCCCCTCTTATCTTACAACTAGTGAGCATGGGTGTGCTATCAGGTTTATAGTCTTCCATTTCAAACTTCCTCAACATATCTTTGATGTATTTATTCCTAGAAATGAATATGCCTTTGATCTTCTAAGTAATCTGCAGTCCCAAAAAGAATGACAATTCTCCGATCATGGGCATCTCAAATTCCTTTTGCACTTGTTCTGCAAACTTCTGGCTCATTTAATCAACATTATTTCCAAAAATAATATCATCCACATAAACTATAATGATCAACATTTCTTCATTATCTATTTTGATGTAAATATTT
>SNQJ01S0221373.1:0-11270 GCA_010110895.2 Picea sitchensis
GAGTACACCCAGTTTTCCATGTTTCATGCTTAAAGAAGGTTATAGGCGACAAGATCCCAATTCAAACTATATTTCCAGAACTTGACGAGGAAGGAAAAATCATATTAGAGCCTGAAGCCATCACTGACACAAGAATTCCCCAGCTGAGGAATAGATCCATTTCAGAGTATCTCATTAAATGGAGGAAACTACCGGCTGAAGATTCCACTTGGGAAGATGAGTCTTTTATACATAAGCATCCAGAGTTACTCAAGCATTGAGGACAACACTTGTCTCAAGGGGAGGGGCATGTTAAGCCCTAGTATTGGCTCATTACCCCTTAATTGGGGCATATTACATTAGTAATGTTATTTTATGTATGTTGGATTTATTTCATTAGTTGTAATTATAACTCCTAGTCTCCTATATATACCAAGGAGACATTTTCATTTGGAATCATCTTGTACTTGAACATTTATGTGGGGTAAAAGGAGTTTTCCCCCTCGAAGAGTCTTATTATCTAAAATTATCTCTTTTTCAAGGTGTTGAGTACGTATTCTGAGGTTTTTCTATGCTATATTGATAATTGGTTCTTAACAAGTACCTTTTGGTTTAACAAACACACCTATTACATTTATGTGTCTAATGAACAATGTGTTGATAAAGTATCTAAACAAGTTTGTAATTGTGTTCATAGATGACATATTGATCTATTCAAAAACCAAAGAAGAGCACGAGGAACACTTAAGAATGGCTTTGCAAACACTTAAAGAGCACTAACTATATGCAAAGTTCAGTAAATGTGAATTTTATTAGGATAAAGTACATTGTTTGGGACATGTAATTTCAAGAAAAGGGATCTTAGTTTATCTAGAAAAGGTTAAGGCCATCCTAGACTAGCTAGTGCCAAAGGATGTGCCAAATGTCCGATCTTTCATGGGCATCACACGGTATTACCGTAGATTTATAGAAGGGTTTTCAAAAGTTTCCTATCCAATAACTTATTTACAAAATAAAGGAATCAGATTCAAATGGAATGAAAAATTTCAAGAGAGCTTTGAAAATCTAAAACAATTGTTAACAACAACACCCATCTTGAATATAGCAGAACCACATAAGGATTTTGTGGTCTATAGTGATGCTTCATTAGAGGGATTAGGAGGAATATGGTTACAATATAATCATGAATTTCTTATGAATCATGAAAACTAAAACCTCATGAAAATAATTATGCAACACATGATATGGAATTAATAGCTAGCGTGCATGTTTTAAAAATTTGGCAACACTACTTGTTGGGTAGAATATTTTTGTTGAAAACAAACAATATTAGCCTTAAGTAATTTTTCGATCAACAAAAATTGAATGAAAGACATGAAAGATGTTTAGATTTCCTAAGTGATTATGATTTTGAGATAAGACATATTAAAGGAAATGAAAACAAGATAGAAGATTCACCCAACAGAAAACAAAATGCAAATTTCTGGAGTAACATACAAAATGGTTTAAAATAGAGAATTAAATCAACAACAAAAAATGATGAAATTTATAGGAAATTGTAGTGGCCATATAATTAACATCAATTAATTCTACAACATGATAGTAAAATTCAATAATTTTTTTATATGAGCACATTCACATATAAATTTATCAACACATAATAACATTTTATAGAAAAATAAAACAAATACACAATTTAAATTACCTGGGTCTGATGCTAAACCTCTNATGTTAGGTGTAGCTGGAGTTAGAGCTTGGAGTTTTGGCCCTCAAGGCTCAGATTTATCAAAAATAAATAAAATTGGGTGGGTACAATTCCATTACTAAATCGGGTAGGCGGGTAGGTAGGTAGGTAGGCCCTTAGTTCCAGATTTTGAACCAGGGCTCTGATACCATGTGTAGTGGCCATATAATTAACATCAATTAATTCTACAACATGATAGTAAAATTCAATAATTTCTTTATATGAGCACATTCACATATAAATTTATCAACACATAATAACATTTTATAGAAAAATAAAACAAATACACAATTTAAATTACCTGGGTCTGATGCTAAACCTCTCGCTTGCCTTGTTGACCGTTGTTGCACTGTGTAAACACTACCCAAAACCTAGTTCCACCCTGCCAACTAGGTAACTTCCTAGCTCCAGGATATCATATGGATATCCTGGCCCCCGTGCCCAAAACCTCCAGCAAACCGGTGCCTGTATTGATCCAATCCGAGTCCAAAACTCAACTCCCCTCTCTGCAAATTCTAGAGCCCCTCCAAACAAATCTCCCATCAAAATGATCCCCCCCTTCGTAAATCTCCTCTGCCTCCATATCCTCCCTTCACCGCCTCATGCATTTACTTCCTTACCTACTCCTCGTTAATGCCCCTTATCCTTTCCTTTATTATTGTATCCTCTCGCAATTAATATGTTATCCCTTTCCATGTACGTAACCTTTTTATTTAAACAATATAACTTATTAATCTATTAAATTTAATACTCATGTTATTAAATGTAATAGGTAGTTAATTAATTAATTAATTAATCATAATTATAACCTTTAATTAATTAATAACTACTTAATTAATATCATTAGATCAATCTTTGTTTAATTAATACCATGTTAAGACAATTAATCCCCTAAATAAATTTTTACTTAATAAACCTTAAACATTTATTCAACTAGGGTTGTTACAGAAATTACAGGAAAAATGTCAAAATAATAAATCAGTTGAGAAAGAATCAAAATTCAGATGACATCAAGATGGTTTAGTGCAGTATAAATACATGATTTATGATCCAAACAACACACATTTGAATAATCTAATACTGGTTGAAGTACATAAGAAACCTTAGTCAAGTCACCCAGGTTACCAAAAGACTATAATATCCTTGAAAAAAGAGTATTTATGGCTTAGAATGAAAACTGAAGTAGTTGAGTATCTTGCTAGGTTCCTTGAGTGCTAGCAAGTTAAATATGAGCACCATCACCCAACTGGATTACAATAGCCAATACCCATTTCTGAGTGGAAATGGGAAGTGATTAGCATGAATTTTATTACAGGACTACCCACAACTAAGAAAAAAATGACTCTATAATGGTAGTAGTAGACAAACTCACTAAATCTGTACACTTAATCCCAGTGAAATCAACTCACAAAGCTATAAACATTGTGGATATTTTCGTGAAGGAAATATTTAGAATGCATGGTATACCCAAAACTATAATTTTAGACAGGGACACTAAATTCATTTCGAATTTTAGGAATGCCTTGTTCAGTGGTTTGGATACTCAGCTAAATTTTAGCCCTGCATATCATCCTCAAACTAATGGTCAGACCGAAAGGACTAACCGAATTATAGAGGATATGTTGCATATGTATGTGATGGATTGTTCCACAAAGTGGGAAGACTACATTCATTTGGTTGAATTTGCATATAATAATGGTTATCAAACATATTTAAAGATTAGTCCCTTTGAGGTGATGTATGGCAGGAAGTGTCAAACACTTGTTAGTTGGGACAACCCAGTTGACCGATTTATTTTAGATCTAGATATGATAAAAGAAATGGAAACTGTTTCTCAGAAAGAAAAACAAAATTTGAAAAGTGCACAAGACAGACAAAAGAGCTTTACAGACTTAAAAAGAACACATGCATAATTCAATATAGGGGATCATGTTTATCTTAAAGTCAAACCTATAAATAGTTCATTAAATTTGGGAAAGAGTACCAAGTTGGCACCACGGTATTGTGGGTCATTTCAAGTTCTTGCTAGAGTTGGGGCAGTGGCCTATCATCTTGCACTTCCAACGAATTTAAAAGTACACAATGTGTTTCATGTTTCATTGTTAAATAAGTATGTACATAATATAACTTATATTGTAAATTGGAATGTGATTCGGGTGGAACCTGAAGGTGATTTTCAGGTGGAACCGATAAGTATTCTCGACAAGAAGGAAACTATGTTGCAAAACCAAGCCATCGCTAAGGTTAAAGTGCAGTGGAGAAACTTTAGTCCTGAGGAGGCCACTTGAGAAATTGAAGAAGACATGATAAAGTCTTATCCATTCATGTACCAGAGCTAGTATGCTTAGATTGGAACATCGATGATGGTATTCAGTTCAAGGGGGAGAGGAAGTAATATCCTTCCATTTATAAACATTTAAACATTTAATTTTTTTGATAGTTATGTTGTGAAAGTTTTTGGAAAAAGACTTATGTGAAAATTATATCATCATAAATATTGACGATGATGAATATTTTAGTAAATATTATTTTTAATTTATTTTATTTAACTAGAAACAAACTGATTAGATAATCCAGCTACAAAGAGTAAATCATTATTCTACGGGTGAGTGAAAAGGGATAAAAACTACCATATTAAATATTTTCCATGAGGACAAGTGGAACCCTACTCCCAAATATGTGGGATGTGAGGGAACATGCTAGCACAAAGTTAGGCCAAGAAGATTCCCCATGGTTAGGGATGAGGATAACTTGAAAAATACCTAGGCAAGCTATTTTTACACAAGTATAAAGGAGGCACGATGTTGTTGAGTTTCCTTTATACTTGTGAGAAGGAATTGAGTTTGATGGTTCTGAGAAAGAATCAAACTCTAATATTTTATGGAAAATTTTATACAGTTTTCCATCCCTATGGAATAATAATTTAGGCTCAAGGGTGACATGAACAAGAAATATTGGTTGTCCAAGTCTATGGTTAGGAGGAACTGGTTCTATACTTAGTTGGTTTCTAGCCATTGAAGCAGGATCAGGTACATTTTCTTTAAAAAATATTTATCTTTATTTTGGTTACAAGTTATTACAGTGCACTGGTAAATGAATGTATAATTTGCATTGTTTGAGACAATATAATTTATTTGAGAAATTCATAGTTTTTACATATATATTCAAATGAATACTATGTTTTACTATTATTAAACCAATGGTTGTAGAATATACTTAAATCCAGAGAAATGTTTCATTTTTGCAAAGAACATTGTTTACAATTATTTTCATGAAAGGTACAAGAAAGTATGGAATAGTTTGTAAGTTATTATAGGTATAAAAATATATTATATTTGCAAAAAACAAGAAAAGAATACTTAAGTTTCTTGTATGCCTTAGTTTTGATCTGAAATTTAACTTGATCTAAAATTCAAGATCTTTAACCATTATTTGCATGTGAATTTTTAACTATTAACCACCTTTGTAAATGCAAAATTAAAGAACATCCATCAAGCACATGAGCACATACACATGTAAGAAAACCATCTATGAACAAGAATTGGTAATGAAGTTCACGAGACCCCCTGGCTACGTCTTCGGGCCACTTTCCAAATGGGAAGGCCGATAAATTAAGTATTCAAATGCTTACAAAGTGACTTCTGAATTATGTATGTCATATACAGTAATAGACTTCAACAACAACTACAAGATGAAATTCTAAGACTTTTAAGTATGAACATGGATACCTTTCTGTCTATCTGGAAGATTTTGTGAGCATTTTTCTGTCTGGATGCTTGAATGCAAAAATTGAAGCTAGATCTGGAATCCTTTCAAAAAATTGAGACTTTTGAGTATACACTTGATATATTTCAGAAACTAGACTCAGAATGCCCTTCTTGGCACAATTCCCAAAATTTGCCTCTGATCTGTACAGTCCATATGGCCTTGGGATGCGTGCAAGTCCAGAACCACCTCGATCTATGTGCAAAACCACCTCATTTTGCATGCAAATTCACCTCAAGATGCATGCAAAACCACCTCGGTCCATGTGAAAAAACACCTCGGTCACTGTGCAAAACCACCTCGGGTTGCGTGCCAGTCTCTACCTGCATCAAAACTCCTCCTCAGGATCCATGCCCATGCCTCATTTAAATAATGAAAAAAAAACAATGGTTTAGGGAGGCGCGATCTATGGGCCATGTGCCCTCCAAAATCCCCCAAATCTCGGAAACTTTTAATATTACTTCGCCACTTCTTGCCATGTCCCATGATGGTGGCTCATTGGTAGCTATGGTGGTTAGGGAGGGCGGAAGTCCCGGGGTCAAACCCGCGGACTTCTCCTCCCACGCATATGATATGGCATATCATTGAACATATGGTTTTGGGCGCATTTGGTTTAATACATGGTATATATTATATGGTTATAACTTATGAAGTCACATATATATGGTATATATATATATATATATGGCACGTTTTGATATGGTATGGCACATTATATTATATGGTTGGTTTAATATATATGTTTGGCATATAATTTRTGGAGGCATATGGCATGGTTTATAATAACATTTAAATACCAAGGGGGGCCTCGGTGTTGGCAAGGTTAAGGGCTAAGCCCTTGACCACCCCTTTTTTTCCAAACCATGGGGTCATGGTGGCCTTTTCACAAGGTCTTGGGTTCAATTCTCATAGCCCCAAATTACATTTCTTAACCATTTCTAACCATTTTTCACCATCTTTGACGAAACTTCCACTGCTGATATCTTTGTTATCTGGAGGYCGTTTTTCCTTAAACGAACGTCACCGGAAAGTTGTTGACGAGCTCTTCCACTTTGTAAGCTTTACTTTGTATTTTGAATACTTTAACTCTGTTGAATTTTAATATKATCCACCTGGATCAAGTTTCTTGAAGAGAGACACTATGAGACTTCTTGAATAGAAATACTAGAATATAATTTTTGTTCAACAATTATTATGCAGACTAAAKATTGTCTACTAGGTTGTGCATGCRTTTTATTTTGAATAACTTGTTCAAGTATAAAAATACATTACAATAAGAAAATATTCTCTAATTATTAAGTTGTAGCAAACCTTGAAGATAGAGTAGGGTTATAACGAGAGAACTGTTATGAAATAAAATGAAACAGTAGCATGAGAAGTTTTAGAGAAGTAGCTTCTGAATTTATAAAGAAATAATATAAACATTATATTTATCGAAAAGAGGAACAACATGACAAAACAAATAACTCATGAACAAGGATTAAAAAAAAAAAATTAAAGAGAGAACACTTTAAACCATGGAGACAACAATTATACAACCTCGACATAAGATATAAGAATAAAATATTAGAGATGTTAATTGAAACCCTCAACCTGTAAAAGATGGAATATTTAAATTGTTCATGCAAAATAATAGAGGACCCGAGTAAGCTCAAGGTATCACTCTTAGATGCCAAATTCAAA
Organism: Picea sitchensis; assembly: GCA_010110895.2. Taxonomy (NCBI): domain Eukaryota; kingdom Viridiplantae; phylum Streptophyta; class Pinopsida; order Pinales; family Pinaceae; genus Picea; species Picea sitchensis. The sequence continues at coordinate 7,172 of SNQJ01S0221373.1, forward strand.
TGCAATTTATATTTTATACAGATTTTTTATCCAAGCGAATACATTTCATACAATATGTATTTTAAAGACAAAACAAACTAAAAAGATTCTAGGGATTATATTAAAAACCATAAATATTGTTTTCGAAAAGAATCAAGTTAACATTCTAGGTGTTGTGAAAAGATGCCAATAACTATGGATTTTGACCTCAAGGTAAAACAACAACTCATAGAGATAACTCTGATACCAAACGCGTTCATGACCCATCAATGGAATGAAGAGGTCAACGAATATGGTACCTTGGCTAACAGAAGGACGCATACATAATATTTATTCATTTTAATAACCAAAGAAATTATAACTAGAATATAAACATAGGTAAATGTTCCAATAGACAGAGTATCCAACATCTGGAATCAATATAAACTATAAACGATAATGCTTATAAAATCTTGGTTATGTCTCTTATTAGAAAATCAATATTGATTTTGTACACGTCTCATAAAGGAAAGTAACATTTCTATCTAACCTCCACATTATGGTATACAACCTCATCATCACTACTGAACTCAAGATGGAGTTCTTAGCCATGTTAAGTTGAAATATTTCTTGGGTAATCTTCAGTACTACAATACCTAGTAACAATGATCGTTTGGAATTGTTTGTATGCCAAGGGTTTAATGACCCTATACAAAGGTTGTAACTAGAGGTCAAGTCTTAAGCACAATCAATATATTAGAATCTAAAATAAAAATTACCAGACGTGATATAACTATCTTACCTTAGGTGTTGTGCGACCGGAAATGCGTTGGAAGACCAAAAACGTTCGTGTCCATTAGTAGGTTTACCTGTAAAAGTATTCACAGAAACAAAGTTAGAATCAAGCTACAAAAAAATGATAGATGCGAAACGATCAAAATTTATAACCTAGATGACTTTAGAAATTATAGTTTTCTCACCGACATTTCCCAAGTGAATGACATCACTTCGGTTCGAGGAAATATTGCAATTGTTCGACAACACAGGTATTCCAACAAAATACGAACACCTTCAATAACCACTCACACAACCAGATCAAAGATCAACACACTAATGTTTTGACATGGTAAAACCCCTACGGGGAAACATCCACGGCCCCAACCAACGCGACCACTTGGAACAGTTTATTAGTGCAAAAGAAAAAAATTACAAAGAGATTTTACAAGAGAGTTTATCACAATCGATCATCGGAAAATGACCATCCATTCTCTTTAAATAGAGATCATGGACCAATCGGGTGTTAAGCCACAGATCAATGGATGTTAAGATCGAGGAGAATATGAACCGTTGGATCACTCTATGTCAGGAATGTATCGTGACCGTCAGATTTCCTAACTACAAATGCATACTAATGCATACTAAAGAAACACACTAAGAGACACACTTTTACTTAACAACACATTAGACTAAGTAGATCTTAACTAACTCCTAAGTGTCTAAATATCCTAGCATCCCCCCTTAAGAACAACTTGGGATAGGATTGAAGGATTTAAAATAGTGACACAATAGGATAAAGAAGGATGCATTAGAGCCTATCCCCCCTTAATGAAAAATTCCTAAACTCCTAACATAGATCGAAGTTTGGAAAACTTCGCTTCTGTAAGATACTTTGTTAAAATGTCTGCAACTTGATATTTTGTAGGGAAAAAGAGCACTTCAATAACTTGATCATGACTAAGCTTTCTGATGAAGTGCATGTGTAGCTCAATGTGTTTGTTGCACTGATGTTGAACTGGGTCTTTGGCGAGCATGATGGCACTCTTATTGTCGCACCAAAGGCTGATCAGATGTTGTTGCTAGAATCCAAACTCTGAAAGGATCTGTCGTAGCCACAAGGCTTGTTGACTTGCATTTACCATTGCTCGATACTCTACTTCTACTGAAGAAAGTGCAATAGCATGTTGTTTCTTACAGGCCCAAGTGACAAGTCCTAAACCAAGGCTAAAAACATAACTTGCAGTAGACTTCCGATTATCAGGGTCGCCAACCCAATCTGAATTAGTGAAACCAACCAATAAAGGAGTCCCCCTTGAACTGTAATGTATCCCAAACTAAACTGTACCATGAACATAGCGAAGTACCCTTTTAGCTTCTTTCCAATGGATTTCATGGGGTGTTTGCATATATCGGACAACAAGACCAACAACAAAGGAAAGATCAAGACATGTATGATTCAAGTATAAGAGGCTACCAACTAACTGACGGTACAAGGTGACATCAACTTCAGGAGAGGTACAAGTGGCAGTAATCTTGAATCCAGACTGGAAGGGAGAAGAGGTTGGTTTACAATCATCCATGTGAAAGCAATGAAGAAGGTCACAAGCATACTTAGACTGGGAAAGACAAATTCCTTCATTGGTTTGCAAAACTTGGAGGCCAAGGAAATAGTGAAAAAAAACCTAAGTCTGTCATTTCAAATTTCTTCTTAAGGCTAATTATCACATGGTTTAAAAGTTTTGAGTCACTACCAGTAAGGATAAGGATATCAACATAAAGGAAAAGTATTATGAGATGGCTTCCTACTTTCTTGGTATAGACATTAGGATCTGAATGGAATCTAGATAATCTGGTGTCAACAAGAAAGTTGTCCCTTTTGGCATACCAAGCTTGGGGAGCTTGCTTAAGACCATAAAGAGTTTTCTTAAGCTGAAAAACAAGGATAGAGTCATTATGGACATAGCCAGGAGGTTGTTCAATGTATTTTTATTCTTGCAAATCTTCGTGCAAGAAGGTGGATTTAACATCCATCTGATGGACCTCCCATTTATGTGAGGCAACAAGGGAAAGAACAAGGTGGATGGAATTCATTTTGGCTATAGGGTAAAGATTTCATTATAGTCAATTCCTTCAACATGGGAAAATCCTTTGGAAACTAACCGAACTTTGTGTCTTTCAACACTTCCATCTGATGCATACTTAGTTCTGTAGACCCATTTACATCTGACAAGTTTTCTTCCTTTTGGAAGAGGTACAATATCCCAAGTATTGTTGACCATTAAAGAACGATACTCTTCATTCATTGTTGTATCCCAATCTGGATGACCTAAAGCTTCTGCAAATGTCTTTGAAACTTGAGCCAAAAGAGAAGAGGCTCGCTAGAAATTTGAGTGTGTCCAATGATGATATGAAGGATCACCGACAAGATCACCAGTTGCTTCTCGTGTTGAACGGACCCATCTAGGAAGCGGTGGAGCTTGTGCTGGTTCAAGTTCAAAGGAATCATCTGGAGGAAGGTGGCTAGGCAGAGGTGGATTTTCATCCTCACTGTCATCATTTGAATAATAAATTGGAATAGGAACAAAAGAAGGCACAAATGCCGAAGATGGCTCACAGGCCGAAGAAGGCACAATCACCGAATTAGGCTCGCAAGCCAAGAGATTTTCATCACATTTAACATCTCTTCTAATAATAATTTCATTACAATGTGGTTGAAGAAGTCTATAATCTTTGACATATTTAGAATAACCAACAAATATACACTTCTCAATTTTAGGCTGCAATACTTTCCTTTTCTCATTAGGAATGTGAGCCCATGCTATACTGCCAAATACACAGAAGTGACTTACATCTGGTTTAATTTTAGTCCAATATTCTTTCGGTGTTATATTTTTAAGAGCCTTTGTGGGAGTGTGATTTATTATGTAATTTTCACAGTTGATTGCTTCCGCCCAATACTTTAGACTTAATCCCTTAGATTGGATCATACAATTAGCCATTTCTTTTAATGTGCAGTTATTTCTCTCAGCGAAACCATTTTGTTGTGGTGTATATGGAACAATGTGTTGCATTTGAATTCCCTGTGTAGTGAAATAACGTGTAAAATTGTTGTTCACATATTCACCTCCATTATCTGTTCTTAAATTTTGAATTTTATGTCCAAATTAATTTTCTACAAGGGCCTTGTAGGCAAAAAACTTTGCTCTTAAGTTTTAAGAAGTAAACCCAAGTACGTCTGGAAAAGTCATCAATGAAAGTTAAGAAATACTTGCACCTAGAAAAAGAAGGAGAAGAAAGTGGGCCACACAAATCACTGTGAACAAGCTACAAAGGGCCCGAGGCATGCCAAGAGGCACATTTGTCA
>SNQJ01S0221376.1:8179-23117 GCA_010110895.2 Picea sitchensis
CATTTTGAATCATCTTGTACTTGAACATTTAAGTGGGGTAAAAGGAGGTTGCCCCCTCGAAGAGGCTTATTATCTGAAATTATCTCTTTTTCAAAGCGTTGAGTACTTTTCCTAAGGTTTTTCTATGCTATATTGATGTTTAGTTCTTAACAGAGAAATATATTTTATACTATTTGTGGATGACTTTACTAGAATGACATGGATGTTTTCATTGAAAAAGAAATCTGAAACTTTTAGTTGTTTTCAAACTTTCAAGGAGTCAACTAAAAATGAATGTGACATGAAAATTAAATGTTTAAGATCAGATAATGGAGGGGAACTTGTGTCTAAATAATTCAATAGATATGGTGATTAAAATGGGATAAGAAGACATTCTTCTGATACTGAAACACCTCAACAAAATGGAGTGGTTGAAAGAAAAAATATGATTGTTATGGAGATTATGGAGATGGCTAGAAGTATGCTCAATGAATCTAAACTAAGTAATATACTATGGCCTCAATATTTTCATACTGTTGTTCACATTTTGAATAGAATCTTGCTAAGAAACAATCATTTTAAGACACCCTATGAGTTATGAAAAGGCAGACTAGCTAGTGTTAAACATTTCAGAATTTTTGGCAGTAAATGTTATATCCAAAGAGTTGAAAATCATTTGGGTAAGTTGGAATCTAGAACAGATGAAAGTATTTTAGTTGGGTATTCTTGTTCAAGGAAATCTTATAAATGTTACTACTTCAGATTGAACAAAATAATTGAAGCCATAGATGTGAAATTTGATGAGTCCTCATTTTTGAAGTCTAAATATAAACAAAAGAATCATCAAATATATGAGATAGATGACAAGCATAAAATGAATTATGAGGTAAGTGAAATAGAAGAAACTAAGGCTGCTCACAGTGAACAATTAATTCCTACTTTGACATAGGGCACAAATCCATTCAAAATAAAGACTCCATCAAAGACTCCAAGCAAAGAATACAGACAAATCACCCTGAATAACAGATAATTGGTGACATAAATGTAGTTGTTGGAACAAGAAGTAGAAGGCAATAATCCACCTCAACTCATGAACATGTATCTTTAATTTCTCTGATTGAACCCAAAAATATTGAAGAAGAAATTAAAGATGAGTACTGGATGAAAGAAATGAATGAAGAACTTAGTCAAATAGAAAAGAATAAGACATGGGAATTGGTTCCTAGACCTTTGAATAAGAATGTCATAGGAGCTAAATGGGTTTTCAAAAATAAGATGGATGAAGAAGGTAAAATAACTAGAAACAAGGCTAGATTGGTTTGTAAAGGGTATGCACAGGTAGAAGGAATAGATTTTGGAGAAACTTTTTCTCCTGTTGCAAGAATGGAATCCATTAGACTGATTCTATCTTATGCGAGTTCTAAACACATTAAAGTTTACCAAATGGATGTCAAGTCTGCATTTTTGAATGGTGATTTAGAGGAAGAAGTATATATGGAACAACTAGATGGTTTTAAGGTACAAGAGGTAGAAGAATATGTTTACAGGTTGAAAAAGTCATTGTATGGCCTGAAGCAAGCACCAAGGGCTTGGTATTCCAAACTTGACGATTACTTGAGGTAACAAGGATTCAGGAAAGGTATCACTGATAGTAATCTATATATTAAAGAAGAAAATGATAGCCTGATCATTGATGAGATATATGTAGATGATATCATTTTTGGTAATGATGATAATAGGGTCAGTAAACAATTTTTTGAAAGTATGTAGAAAGAGTTTGAGATGTCCATGCTAGGAGAAATGAAGTTTTTCTTAGGCTTGCAAATCACTCAATCTAATAAAGGTATTTTCATTTCTCAAACCAAGTATATCAATGAAATGCTTAAGAAATTTCAGATGGAAGATTCTAAACCAGTTGGCACTCCCATGGTTACTAGTTGTAAATTAAGTAAGTTTGATGATACTAAAGATGTTGATCAAACAATATACAGATCTATGATTGGTAGTCTTCTTTATGCTACAGCTACAAGACCTGATATTATGCATGCAGTTTGTCAAGTTGGCAGGTTTCAGGCTTCACAAAAAACTTCTCATCTACTTGCAGTGAAAAGAATTTTCAGATATCCTAAGGGGACAACAAAGTATGGTTTATGGTATCCTACATGTAATCAACTTGATTTATATGATTTCATTGATGTTTATTGGGTAGGTTGCGTTGATGACAGGAAGAGTACTAGTGGAGAAACTTTTTTTCTTGGAGGATGTCTTGTAAGTTGGTCAAGTAAAAAACAATCAGTAGTGTCTCTGTCTACTACTGAAGCAGAATACATTGCAATTGCAACTTGTTGCACTTAGGTTCTATGGATGAAACATATGTTGGAGGATATACATATTCATTATAATGAACCTATACCTATCTTCTGTGACAATACCAGTGCAATTAGTATTTCTAAAAATCTTGTTATGCATTCCAAAACAAAGCACATTCCTACTAAATTTCATTTTCTAAGAGAGCAGGTTATGTCTAAAGTTATTAAAGCGCAATATGTTGGAACAAAGGATCAAATAACAGATGTATTTACTAAACCTTTATCTAGAATGCAATTTGAAAGTATCATGGATCAGTTGGGGGTTTACCCTCTGTAATTTCATTTCATTCTCTAAGATTGCACGGGCTTCATTATAAAATCAGACTGCATAGGTTTATTGACTATTATTGATAGGGGGAGTTGTTGTTGAAATGATACATATTTGTAGTTATTTTCTTTGCTCAGGGGGAGTATGGTTGATTCCTTTTCCATAGATGTTAAAAGCGGGAGAAGAGATTTAAAGTTTTCCATCAATGCCAAAGGGGGAGTTTGTTGGTAGGGCTTGCAGTTTGCACAAGGCAGTTTGCATAGTTTGCACAGGACTTGGTTTTGTCATTAATGTCAAACTTTAAAATGCCAAAGGGGGAGTTTGTTGGTCATTTTTCATAGGCATCGTGGATTAGTTTGCATAGGCATGGTGATTCCTAATTTGGAGATCAACATGCCTCTCGACATACCGAAACGTGAAACTGCGAAGAACCCAGGAGGTGAGCCTTTGGTTATAACTCGAGGTCACATGTGAAATGAGCCTTGGAAGAGGAGTCAACACCCTTAGCTTGAATTTTGGAGATCGAAGATTGAGCAGCACATGACACGTCATCCTATGTAATGTCACATGATCTACAGTTTCGAGAGTTTTTGAATTATTGGAGGTCATGAAGACCTGATGGCCAAAGTACCGAAAACCCGACAACCATCTATCTCGATGAATGATTAAGTCATGTCTGTCAGATTAAGGATTGGAGGGGTAATATAAGAGTCGTATATGACCGTTGATCTGTCCCCAAGAATTTAACAATAATCGTCTAATCTATGTCCACTAGATCAAATGTGAAGCCGTCAGATCATTTCAGGGATCGTGACTTGGAGTGTCGAAACACTTCATCATAGAAATGTCGAAATGCCGAAGTGAAAAAATGCCGAAATGCTGAAATGCTAAAAGCCAAAATGTCGAAACACCGAAATGTGAAACATCGAAATATCTTTTTGTATAGGCTCTAGTCATTTCCATTGGTCATGTGAGAAGGAGGAGCTAGGACCAAGTTAAAGCTCCTTTTCAGAGATCACAACATGAAGAGATGAGATGTATTCACCTAAGGATTTTCGATATGCGAATCGTGAAAGAAACTTTTGGTAAAGGCCCATGGTCACATTCAATGGGCATATGGAGTAAGCATGAGTCCCATATTCTACATCGAACGATGTGGATTAAATACTTAAACTGATCGTGTGGTTGTTCTTCTTCTAGATGACTTGGCCAATAATAATCACTGTAAGATGGTTATTAAGTTATTTTAACTGAATCTTCAAAGCCTGAGGGTTCGAGTGTATGCTCTGAATGAACATGGTAGAAATATGTGAAATTTGGTGAGATGAAGGTTGATGCATATGGAATTAATGGTACAGTCGTAGCTCTAAAGTAAAATTCATTTATGTAAATGAAGATAAAATCTGAAATAAAATTATACAGGGACAATGAGGAGAAAATATGGGGCGAGAGGATTATGGAAGAAAGATGGCTCTGTAAAACTTGAGGAGAAAATTTAATGCTTAATATTTGACAGAGAAGATAAGATTTGGTTTGCAAATTCTTAGTGACAGAGAAGGGTTCCAGGGTGGTAGGGAGGAGCAAGGGGAGACTGTAAAAGTCTCCTATACAAGTTGGTGCTTATACATCTGGGAGTTGTAGCTTCCATTCAATAGGTGTTGAAGAAACAGAGGTAGCAACCTCATCTAGGTTTTAGCTCAGATAAAATAAGAACGTAAAGAGGATTTGGAGGTTTCCTTTCATTCATAAGAAGAAGAGGTTTTTTCTCTTTTGGGTTTCCTCATGAAAGATCACTGTGTCACTGTTTCATTTATGTTATTGTATATTTATTGGTTAAATGTATTACTGCAAGTTAAATGTTAAAGGCATCATTTATTTATTAATAAGTAATCTTCTTATAAAATGAAAGAAATTGTATACAATTGATTCACCCCCCCCCCCTCTCAGTTGACTTATCCTGTACAACAGTGTGTGGATGAATAATTCTATTTAAATTAATTAAAAAGATAATTACTTGTGCATGAGGACATGTGTCATTTGAGGTTCTTCCATAAAAAAAATGTGGTAGAAGGGAAAATGATCTCACTTTTTCTTGGTAATGTTATGCTGCCAAAATTTTCTAGATTGTGTTTTACTTGTGATAATTAAGATACCAAGCTTGTGGAAAGAGTGGAAGATCTTCCTTGGAGCTATTGTTTATTTTTTCCTTGTATATGGCCCATTTGTGTCTCGGGGGGATAAGCGGGAAGAAGAGTACCCATAACATTTGTTGGGAGGTATCAGTGAAGTCTTTGTGAGTAGCAAGAGAGATTAAGGAAGGAGTGTCATTCATTGAAGGACATCCCTAAACTCTTCATCAACATCGGTTCCGGTATTTTTATTTCTACAATTTGTAATTATAATGGGATGGATCTTTTTTGTTTTCTTTTAGAATCCAGATTCCTAGAAACTTAATTGTTTGTTTCCATTTTTAAATTCAATATTAGAATTTATTATTTTCATTGATCGTTGTCAAATTGAATATTTATCTTGATTGTAAAATTTGTAGGGTCACTATAAATTTAATTGTGAGCCTGAGTTGAATCTCGTTTAGTTACTTCTTAACTAATTTAAATTTTCTAAAGGGTTATTATTTCAATGATCATTGTAAACTATTTACAAACTCGATTTTTATAGATCTTAGTATGGTCGAGTTAAATCCTTTGCAAATTCAAAACTTAATCTTGGACGCGGAGATATAATTAGTCGTCGATTTTTAATTACACTATGGAAACAAATTTCTGTGTGATCATTGTCAATGTAATTGCATTCAAATCAAAATTTGATCTTCTTGTGGGGATTGTAAATTTAATGGCAATTCCAGATTTATAAAAATAAAATTGGTTGGATCACTGTAAATTTTTTATGCAATTTCCAGAAGTTCAAAACCTCTTACATTCATTGTATATTTAATAGGCATTTCAACATTTAATTGTGAGGGTTGTTGAGTAACTAGTTAGCATTGGAAATTTAGCACTATTGGGTCATTGTTTAGTTAGTTGCAATCTAAATTTTAAAATCGGTATGGTACTTGTAAAATTTAATTCCAATCCTAATTTTAGGAATTCATATGGTCATTTAAATAATCAATTGCAACTCCTGAGTATGAGTCTCGCTATCCAAAATACAAAATTCTAATTTATCTTGAGGTGATGTGTTTGATTTATTAGCATCTTCATGCTGTAATTGATTCTTGTTGTGAAACTATGTAGATGAGAATAGAATGGGTAAATATTGAAGTGTGTTATATTGCATATCCCTGGTTCTAACTGTTGATGTTTAAAAAAGAAAAATTACTACTGCACTCACTTACATTGACATAGTAATAGAGTGGTGTTACATATGGTATCAGAGCGGGTTCAACCCTACGACATTGGACTGTTACCCCTTCAACTATATAAAATAAATGATTAAAGATATACCACTAATTAAATTTTAAATTTTCCATGCATGTGATCATGGTTAGAGGATACATGGGAGGTAGATGGTGTGTTATTGGAGGAAGAAGTGCATCTCCTCTGATAGTTTCCACGTCAGAGGGATATAAACCTCATGGATATGAGTAGATGACTACGTAGGAGAAGGTTGTTGTGGGAGACATGCTAGGTATGATGAAATCCTTCCAAGGATGTCAGAGGCATTGGTCAACCTCCTGGATCGAGATGAGGGTAGATAATCTATGCCCAATGAGGGTTCACAACGTGAACCAGCTAGTATTAGTAGTATATATAGAGAACTCGAGAAGGTTAATTTTCCTGAGTTCTGGGGTGCCACATATGGCTTATCTGTTGAGGCATGGTTGGAGAACATGGCGATGTGCTTTGCACTTATCGATTACACCTCCAAAATGAAATTCTGCATGGTGGTATTTCAACTGAAGGGGAGTGATCTTCTATGGTGGAAGATTCTCCTACCTCAGCTAAACATGGTCGTTGAAGACATGTCATGGTATTTGTTCGAGGAATGGTTCTAGGAGAAGTAATTTTCCAAGGAATTCATTGAGTGCCATCTTAATGAGTTCAATGCCTTATGACAGGGTGGTTGTAGGGTGCCAAAGTATGAGGCTAGGTTCATGGAGCTACTTAGGTATGATCCACATCTCAACACAAAGAATTGTATGGTCAACAAGTTTTTGTTCAGCATTAAATTTAACATTCATGTGAAGGTGAGGATCCTAATGCCTTAGATATTGCATGATGCAATTCAGAAGTCCCTCATAGCCGAGGAAGAGATAAATAGTAGGGGTAAAGGAAAAACTCCTTCTAGATTGACTAGGAAAATGACATCAGGAATTAAATTGCATCAGACACCAGCCAGATGGACTCTTGAGCTTCGAGATACGCCTATAGGACCTACGTTCTCGACACCGCGATAAAAAACTCCTCAATAGAGGACCAGAGTAGATGAAGAATTTTTGACCACAAAAACAACAACATTTTAGGTTTATTCAGCAGGACAGACCAAGATCACAAACTGTTAGGCCAACAACTTCTACTTCGGAGACCAGGAGCTCTAGAACAAACACTAGATGTTGGACATGTGGGGAGCCACATTACCAATGATATTGTCTGATTGAGAAAGCCAAGGAGGTCGGATCATCAAGACCCACTATATTTGGAGATTTGGGAAATTCCTATGGGATACATGCAACAGTGAATAACTTCCAGGATGAGAACCAATCCACTATGCTCGATATGTCAGGTACAATCGTCGACCAAATTTTATTATTTTGATAGATCCAGTTGCTATAGAGAGATTTATATATAGTGTAACACTAAAAAAAATTAAGGTAAATGTAGTTGAGCATGATGAGTTCGGATATGTAGAGATGGCATCAGGTGCCAAATATAAGTTGGAGGAACGGTTACGAGTTGTAGCATTAACTTGGGAGATTTTGTAACAAAGGTAGATATTTATGTCAAAATCTTAGGATATTATGACATAGTGATTGGTATGGATTGGATAGAATCACATGATGCAATACTCATCTGTAAGATCAAACAATTAAGTGTAACAGATGATTTGGGACAGAGTAGAGTAATTGTAGGAAGAAACAAGGGAGTGTTCTTGAGGTTTATTTCTTCCCTACAATTGCAGAAGACCATGTGCAAGGGATGCACATTATACACAATCTTAGGGATAAACAAAAATAGAGAGGTTGAAGGACTACAAATCCTTCCTATAGTACAATAGTTTTTAGATGTATTTTGTGAAGATTTTATAGGATTAACACCCAAAAGAGAGTTGGAGTTTACAATAGATTTGAAACCTAGAACATAACCAATTTTGATAACTCCATACTAGATGTCGACATCGAAATTGTAGGATTTGAAAATGCAATTGAATGATTTGTTGGACTTGGGACTTATACATCCAAGCATATCGTTGTGGGATTCCCCCATTATTTTTGTGAGAAACAAGGATGGATCATGGAGTATTTGTATTGAATATCATCAATTGAATAAAGAAACAATAAAGAATCAGTATACGTTTCCAAGAATAGATGATTTGTTTGACTAGATGAAGGGATCAATGGTGTTTTCAAATATTTAATTGAGATCGTAATATCATCAATTACGGGTTAAATAAGAAGATCTTCTTGTGACCGCATTTAAGACAATATTCAAACATTATGATTTTACAGTATTACCATTCGGTTTGTCGAACACCCCAAGGGTGTTCATGAGTTTGATCAATGGAGTGTTCTGTGAATACATGGACAAGTTTTTTCAAGTATTTATTGATGACATATTGATTTATTCCAAGAAGAAATAAGAACATGACGAGCACATGAGATTCGTTCTACAATGTTTAAGAGAAAAACAATTGTATGGGAAGCAATCAAAATGTTAGTTTTACCAATCAAAGATTCATTACTTGGGGAATATCATATCTTGTGAAGGTATCGTTGTGGATCCAGTGAAAGTAGATTCCATTATGGAATGGCCAAAACCGATAAATTTATAATAAGTATGTAGCTTTATGGGTTTACCAGGATATTACCTACGGTTCATCGAAGGTTTTTTGAAGATAGTAAATCTAATCACAGAATTGTATAAGAAAAATAACGTTTGTATGGACTGAGAAATGTGCAAAAGAATTTCAAAAGATCAAAGAGTTGTTGATGAAAAATCCATTATTAAAGGTCCCCAACATGGACAAAGAATTCTTGGTATGCACAGATGCATCTAAGGAAATTTTAGGTGGAGTTTTGATGAAAGACGGTCGAGCGGTCACTTACATTTAAAGAAAATTGAGAAGGTATGAGGAAAGCTACAAAATTCATGACTTGGAGTTGTTAACAATTGTATATCCCTTACGAGTATGGAGAAATTATTTAATTATACAAAAATTTTAATTAAAGACAGATCATTGTGGATTGCAGTGTATATTTATGCAGAGTGACTTGAACATGTGAAAGAGGTGTTGGTGAGAACTACTTAGAAAATATGACTTTGATATTACTTACATTAAAGGAACAGTGAATAGAGTAGCATATGCGTTGACTCAAAGACCACACATATTCTTGGTAATATCTCTTAAGACGAGAAAATATTATAGGTTTACAGTTTGACGATGATTGGTATAAGGAATTTAAGGCTAATACCAAACAAGATACCATGATGGTACCAAAGTTTGAAGTTTATTCATTAGACATCGATGGATTGTTGATATTTAATGACAAAATTTACGTATCGTCCAACAAATTATTAAGAATCTAATCGTGCAGCTCACATGGTTCATCCGGGAGTCACGAAGATGAATGCATACCTTAATATGTTATTTTTCTAGAAAGGAATGAAAGAAGACACATTTAGTTATGTGGTGACACGTCTAGATTATCAACAAGTGAAGGATGAATATAGGCATCCAACATGATTATTATAGCCACATGCTATTCTTGAATCGAAATGGGAGGTCATTTAGATGGATTTAATTGTTGGATTGTCATTGACAAAAAGCATACATGATTCAATTTCCGTAGTGTTTAAAACTTTGATGAAGAGTGCACACTCTATTCCAGTGCGTATGATGTATCAGATGCCAGAAATATCTATATTGTTTATTAGTGATATTGTGATATTACATGGAGTGCCAAGAAGGATAATATATGATCGAGGATCGATGTTTACAGGACAATATTTGACCAGTTTCCAAGATTCCTTTGGAACACAAGTCAACTTTAGTACAACATATCACTAAAAGACAGATGGAAAAAAATAAAGAACAAACTAGATTTTGGAGGATATGTTGCATATGTATGTAATGGACCAACATAAATGTTGGGAATAATTCTTGCCACTGACAGATTTTGCATACAACAATAGTTACCAGAGTATGATTAAGATGGCATCATTTGAGTTTCTTTACGGAAGGTAGTGTCATACATCATTTACTTCAGGTCGAATTGAGGATCGGGTCCTTGTAGAACCAGAAGTAATACAATAAATGGAAGAACAGATGCAATCGATAAGACATAGTATTAAATAAGTGAAGGATCGATAGAAAATTTATGTTGATGTGCATCGCATGGACTATAGTTATGGAGTTGGTGACATAGTTTTATAAAACTGAACAAGAGTTCGATCAAGTTTGGAAAGGGTTCTAAACTCTCTCCTAGGTTTGTGGGACCTTTCGAGGTTGTGGAAAATAAAATACCTGTGGATTATCAACTAGCCTTGCCTCATTATTTGAGGTGCATGCATGATGTATTTCATGTATCTATTTTACAACATTATATTAATGATTTGTCACATGTTATTGACATGATTTATTTGCAAGTGTCAAACGAGGGTGCTCTCATGGTGGAGGAAATACACATTCTGTACCATCACATTCGGCAAATACGACGTCGAATAGTTGATCAGGTCAAGGTCTAGTGGGACAACTATAGTCCACACTCAGATACCTAGGAGGATGCATATGAGATGTGTCAACAATTTCCTTACTTGTTTGATAGATTAGACATATAGATCTATGTCAGATACATTTATTTAATTGCATTATATACTATACAAACTTCATGATGAAATTTAAAACAAGATTGGGTGTATCTAACATCATGTTCTACTGAGCACACTTTTATTGACTTATTATTTGCGGACACTTTTGTGCAAGTGATTTAGTTATGGTACATTGTGATCTCATTTCGATTATGGATTATACATGATGATGATGATGTATTGTGACTTATTGTTATTTTGATCTATATGTATTGGCATATGTTATTGATGCATTTTCCTAGGTGTGTGGGACACATGACATGTTATGGATGTTGATGGCATCAATGGACTTAATGGAATCTAGATTGAGTCAAGGAGTGGATTTTATTTGTTTGGGAATTTCATTTTACGCACATGTGATATATGATTTATGTATATGGATTATTGATATTTTTTTCAGTGGATGCAAGCTTGATGATCCAAGTCACATAAGAAGTAAAGGGGTCATGCACAAAAGCTAGACAATGAGGGAGAGGTGTGGAAGTGTCCCTTTCACATTCTACTAACAATACTACCATGGCCTGAATGGTAGGTTAATGATTATCTAGTTCAATATGTCCATGATGTCATGAGGAAGGACTAAGACAGTCTCTCATGAATATTTTAAAGGATGCACAATAAGGTGAAATACTTAGTCCTTAGAATCCCTTAGTCTCTCACAAGGTCAACCGAATGGAGTATTGACTCCAAGGGTCAGAAAAAATTCCAAAACCAGTCGAAGGTGAATGGCACCTTTGGAGCACGGAGGTGTGTCTTGATGGGATCACTGCATAATTAAAACATGGGTCAATAAATCTAGGTGGACTAGAAAAAATTTAAATGGTTAGGCCTTGTCAGAATAAAATAATTAATTAGTATGTTCAACAACACAAGTATTCCAAAAGAGGAAGAACACCTTTAGTAACCACTCACATAACCAGATCAAAGATCAACACACCGACATTTCCACGTGGTAAAACCCCTACGGGGAAACATCCACATCCCCAACCAATGCAACCACTTGGAGAAGTTTATTAATGCAAAAGAAAAAGATTACTGAGAGATTTTACAAGAGAGTTTATTGATCGATCATCGAAAAATGACCCTCCATGCTCTTTAAATAGAGATCATGGAACAATTGGGTGTTAAGCGATGGATCGATGGCCTTTAATATCAAGGAGAGTATGAACCGTCGGATCACTCTATGTTGAGAACATATCGTGACCGTCGGATTTCCTAACTCCAAATGAATACTAATGCATACTAAAGAAACACACTAAGAAACACACTAATAAACACACTTTTACCTAATGACACATTAGACCAGGTAGATATTAACTAACTCCTATGTGTCTAAATATCCTAACATCCCCCCTTAAGAACAAATTATGATAGGATTTAAGGATTTACAATGGCGACACAATAGGATAAGGAAGGAGGACTTAGAGCCTATCCCCCCTTAATGACGACTTTCTAAACTCCTAACATAGATTGAAGTTTGGAAATTTTTTCTTATGTAAGAGACTTTGTGAAAATGTCTGCAACTTGATATTTTGTAGGACAAAAGAGCACTTCAATAACTTGATCATGGATCAGATTTTTGATGAATTGCATGTGTAGATCAATGTGTTTTCTACGTTAACATTGAACTAGGTCTTTGGCAAGCTTGATGGAACTCTGATTATCGCACCAAAGGCTAGGTGAATGCTTCTGCTGGAATCCAAACTCTGAAAGGATCTGTCGAAGATACAAGTCTTCCTGGCTTACATTTACTATTTCTCAGTACTCTGCTTCTGCTGAAGAAAGTGAAATAGTTTGTTGTTTCTTATAGGCCCAAGTGACAGGTCCTGAACCAAGGCTGGAAACATAACCTGAAGTAGATTTTTGATCATCAGGGTTGCCACCCAATCTGAATCAATCAAACCAAACAATAAAGGAGTTCCCCTAGAACTATAATGTATCCCAAACTGAACTGTACCACAGACATAGCGAAGTATCCTTTTAGCTGATTTCCAATGGATTTCATGGGGTTTTTTCATATACCAGGAAAGAAGACCAACAACAAAGGAAAGATCAGGACAGGTATGAGTCAAGTATAAGAGGCTACCAATTAACTAACGGTACATGGTGACATCAACTTAGGTATAAGTATAGGTGGTAGTAAGATTGACTCCATACTGGAAGGGAGAAGCGGTTGGTTTACAATCATCCATGTGAAAGTGATGAAGAAGGTAACAAGCATACTTAGACTGGGAAAGAAAAATTCCTTCATTGGTTTTCAAAACTTGTAGGCCAAGGAAGTAGTGAAAAAAACCTAAGTCTGTCATTTCAAATTTATTCTTAAAGCTAGTTTTCACATGGTTTAAAATTTTTGAGTCACTACCAATAAGGATAAGGTCATCAACATAAAGGACAAGGATTATGAGATGGCTTCCTACTTTCTTGGTATAGATATTAGGATCAGAATGGGATCTAGAGAATCCAATGGAAATAAAAAATTTGTCCATTTTGGCATACCAAGCTTGAGGACCTTGCATGAGACCATAAAGAGATTTCTTAAGTTGACAAACAAGGCTAGAGTCATTCTAGACATAGACAAGAGGTTGTTCCATGTAGATTTATTCTTGCAAATATTCATGCAAGAAGGAGGATTTAACATCCATCTGATGGACCTCCCATTTATGTGAGGCAATAAGGGAAAGAACAAGGCGTATGGAATTCATTTTGGTTATAGCAGAAAAGGTTTCATTATAGTCAATTCCTTCAACTTGGGAAAATCCTTTGGAAAATAATCGAGCCTTGTGTCTTTCAAAACCTCGATGTGATGCATACTTAGTTCTGTAGACCCATTTACATATGACAAGTTTTCTTCCTTTTGGAAGAGGTACAAGATCCAAAGTATTGTTTTCCATTAAAGAACGACAATATTCATTCATTGTTGTATCCCAATCTGGATGACCTGAAGCTTCTACAAATGTCTCTGGATCATGAGATTTCTGAAACTTGAGCCAAAAGAGAACATGCTCATTGGAAATGTGAATGTGTCTGACGTTGATCTGAAGGATCACCGACAAGATAACTAGCTGCTTATGGTGTTGAATGGACCCATATAGAAAGCGATGGAGTTGGTGTTGGTTCATGTTCAATGGAATCATCTGGAGGAAGGTGAGAAGGTGGAGGTGGATTTTCATCCTCACTGTCATCATCCGAAGAAGAAACTACAATGGAAGAAGGCATAAACGTCAAAGATGGCTCGCAGGATGAAGAAGGAACAACCGCTTAATTAGGCTCGCAGGCCAAAGAAGGCACAAATTCTTAATTAGGCTCGCAGGCCAAGGGATTTTCATCAAATTTAACATCTCTTCTAATAATAATTTCATTACAATGTGTTTGAAGAAGTATATAACCTTTGAAATCTTCAGAATAACCAACAAATATACACTTCTCACTTTTAGGCTGGAATTCTTTCCTTTTCTCATTAGGAATGTGAGCCCATGCTATACTGCCAAATACATGGAAGTGACTTACATCTGGTTTAATTTTAGTCCAATATTTTTCCAATTTTATATTTTTAAGAGCCTTTGTGGGAGTGTGATTTACTATGTAATTTTCACAGTTGATGGCTTCCACCCAATACTTTAGACTTAATCCCTTAGATTGGATCATACAATTAGCTATTTCTTTTAATGTGTGGTCCTTTCTCTCAAAAACACCATTTTGTTGTGGTGTATATGGAACAATGTGTTTCATTTGGATTCCCTATGTAGTGTAGTAACTTGTAAAATTATTGTTCACATATTCGCCTCCATTATCTATTCTTAACCTTTGAATTTGATGTCCATATTTCTTTTCTGCAAGGGCCTTGTAGGCCAAAAACTTGTAAAAAAAATTTCTCTTAAGTTTGAATAAGTAAACCCAAGTACGTCTGAAAAAGTCATCAATAAAAGTTAATAAATACTTGCACCTAGAAAAAGAAGGAGAAGAAAGTGGACCACACAAATCACTGTGAACAAGCTGCAAAGGACCCGAGGTGTGCCAAGAGGCACATTTTTCAAAACTATCCCGATGATGTTTGTCGAGAACACACCCAGCACAAACACCATCTCTGCATGAAACAAGAGGAAGACCAGTCACCATCTGTTAATTACATAGCTGCTGCAATGAGAGATAGTTTAGATGACCAAACCACTCATGCCAAAGTTTGCTCAAGTCATTGCCATGAGAAACAAAAACTGATGAAAAAGATGATGACCCAAAGTTTTCAAACTTGTATAACTTGGTAATATTCATCAATTCTAGTT
>SNQJ01S0221377.1:0-15044 GCA_010110895.2 Picea sitchensis
GTATCAAATATTACTTTGAAAACATCCAATTTGAGGCTACCAAGTACTATACCAACTTCCTAGAAAATTAGTTAGGCAATCTACCCAAACCACACCCTCAAATTTAAAGTGGTTCAAAAACTTATGACAACTCTAAGTGGGCCATCTAATATTTAAATGGTGAAAATGATATGTTATTGGAAAGATCATGAGGTAAGATATAGTTTGTAAAATCTATTTTTATGTCTCAATTCCCATCAATGAAATTTTTGAAACTTTGAACCTCTACCACCAAAATGTTTCCTTGAAACTAGTGCTAATATTGCAAAAACGATTTATCAACAATCAAGGCTCAAATTAGGAATATGATACACCAATACAAAGGTCCTAGACATCCTTATGTTTTCACCAAGCTAGATTTAATTTATAGGTCAGACTCAAAATAGAATCTAATCAGTAAGTCACAACTATGGAATTTGTCCCCCTAGAAGACACTTGACTTGTACCCTTCATAAACATGGCATACTGACTCAGATTGGGAAAGTATGGATCATAAAAAAAATTGTTCCAATAACAATAGGGTATGCCCATTGGATTATCTAAAATTTCAAAATAATTCATTTAATATTGTATGCAATACCTGCCTCACATGCATCATGCCCAATGACTAGTGATCAGGGTCAACATTGATATTTTTGCAAACTCTGATTACTTTTGAAGAAATATAACCTGATAAGAATGGACATGTACTTCACTAATATGGGAGGGTTTTGGAAATCCAAAATAACCCAAGGATGGTCTCTCCAGAGGGTAAAATATTAAGAGATAAAAACGATCCAAATAAGGCTATATTGAATATGATTGTGTGCCAATAAGACCATGTTGGGAACTATATCCTTAATGGATAACATGAATATGTATTGAGAGTGATAGTGGGATAAGGAATAATATCAATCTTATAATAAATAATCCTTACTAACCCAAACTCTATTAACAAGGTCTGACCAATAAGAAACCCAAAACAATGTATCCATGTTTAACTAGAACTAGGTGAACTAATACTAATGAATTCTACTCTTTTAATGTTTGATAAACCATTATGAACATGAAAAAAACATCCACTCTATTATTACAATAATGTAGTTGTTGATTCGCCTCCTAACAAGTATTTTTCAATAGATAAAACCAATAGGCCTCCTAGTGAAAAATATAATCCTTCTTCTTCATATTCTTCTTTTTCTTCTTCAAGTAATATAATTATTGTTGAGAAGGAGGCCTCAATGTCTATTGAATAATTGAATATGAAACAAAGGATTTTTCTACCAAGATTAGCTATGAAATACACCTCGAAAGGAAAAAAAAAAAATTGAGATTTTATTAAAGTATTTGAGATGTTGCATTGAAAAGCATTGTTAACTAACAACCAATTGTTGTCTATGAAATTTCAGTTGATTTTCCTCAAAACATATTCCCTAAAACATTCAAATTAGTGTATTAAACTGAACTTTAAAGATAAGAGATGGGTTTCAAGGAGGATGGACACAATTAGGAAGGGGATAAAAAGTATGAGGGAAATAAAGAATGGGGGTATAGAACAAGGAAGGTGGTGTGGTGGAGATAAGAAGGATTGTGCAATAATTCTCTTAGAATGGATATTAAGAGGGGAAATATAATAACAAAAGGAACAACATCACGTCTAATGATATTTAAATTATAATAATCATTGAGTATCCTATGGAGTACTTCACTAAAAAACCTTTATCATTATCATATTGTTTCCACTCTTATTTTCTCTCCATTTGGAATAAAGAGACTCCAACAAAGGCTAGATTGCACTCCTTAGAATCACAAAAACTTCTTACAACTACTAGTTCAATTAAATTATTGCATCTATAAGATTAAAATTGAGCAGAAAGGTGGCCATCCCTATATGCATTCTTGATCACATATTTAGTCAGTTTTATGTATTTTCAATTGTACGAGCTAAGTATTCATCATTTTTTTGTGGGGAAAATAATTTAGAGAAACCCAAATCACCCCTTCAACCAATATTGATGAGACTTAACATCTGAAAATGCATGCGATGATAATTACATTCCTATCAACAAGGTGGGAAAGCCTTATCCAAATTCACATAAATACCCTAATACCTAATTCAATCCTTTCAGAGAGGATCTATTAGAACCTTATAAAGACTAATTAATTAAAATATTAAGAATATCATGTTCAAAATAGTAACTATTTACTGCATGAGCAGTTCTTGAATTACAAAGATTTTTATCTTCACAAAACACTATGAGTATTATTTCAAACAATTTTCTATCACAATTGTTATTAATGTCCACTAACAAAAACAAGGTAGAACAAGACAAACTAATATCCTTTTTGTTTGATTTATATTTAATACCTTCAACATTACTGTTAAACTCTTTCAAAATAATGTACCTACACACATCTTTAATACTTGGAATAAATTTGACTCAAAGTAGTCTAGCATATGTTTGTTTATTCTGATGTGATACCCTAATCCATTCAAATTCATAGAAAACAATTCATATATAGAATCCTTTACCATATTTGTATGCCCACAATCAAATCTCCATTCATCCATGCCAAGTATCACAACTAAATCTGAAATATATTTATCTGCAAATATGAAACTAGTGATCAAATTTTGTTTTTTTTCCTCGGGACTCCAACAAACATCATTTAAGTATCACATAAATGACTAGACACAATCATGAAACATGACCTTGAAAGAAACTTATAAAATATATAGTGCATCAACTACACTTACGAAATAAATTTGTTCTTCTATGCAATGAGCATACATGAGTTGAATGCATTTGATGTAATTCTTACCACTATGAGAACTTATTGCACTAATTTCAAACATATGCTTAATTGATAGAAGGAATTGAGAAAATTTCATTTCAAAAAAGTCATTTTTTAAACACTTGAGAATATTCCCCTCCTTAGTGTTGCAACATCAAGCATTGATGGTTCATCACACATATCCCGGGTTCATCCGGTCGAGAGGTTGACCTACACTTAGATATAGTCGATCGGGTGAATGACCAGCACACTACATCAGTTGGTCAAGTAGTCGACATGCCTGTCGGTTGGAAATTCAACCAGCAGTTGAAGATAGTCAGGCGGTGGGTTGACCAGTCTAGCAATCAACTACAATTTAGATGCATAGGTGGTTGGGTTGATCATCCTTGCCGATCCGAATCGACAACGTGGATTTGACAAAGTAAACTCTAGCAACCGACAATTACATGTGAATAATATCTTCCAGATTCTACATAATTTGGTTAGATATTAAGGCCATAAATAGAAGACCCCTTGGGTCATTATAAATATATGTATCAAGTGATCATGGTGATTAAGAGATCAAATATGCACTGTGATGTTCTGATCATAGTGCACTCTGCTTAAGTGTTGTAACAATGTCTTTAGACACCACCCTCTATCTTTGAAATTTGTTCCTCTTTGATTATCTATAATATTGTGCTTTTTGTTTCCATTTCGTGTTCCACCCTATTCCCAAACATGGTATTAGAGATGATGGTTGGAAACCTTGACCTATTATCTGGAAACCTTGCTGAGTGGGATCAATTGTGTGATTGACTTTGGGCCAATGATTTGTTCATTGGAACTTATTGAAATAGACCAGGTTTTGTCTAGATATCGAAGATGGTTTTAAAGAATGATCTTATTGTTATGAACAGATAAAATAATGCAATATGAGCACCATATATGAAAACCCTACTAAAGAGAAAATTATTGTGGGAGTATATGAAGGTTGTGATTCCATATCCAAAAGACGACCAAGAAAAGTTCATTATTGATGGAAAGAAGGATGAGGTTGTAGGGATCATCACGACCTACATCTCGCAGGAGATTCAATTTCATCTCAGTGAAATATACTACCCTCATCAAGTGTGTAAGAAGATGAATTCATTGTTCTACCAAGTCGAGGAAATCCACATCATGCAGTTGGAGAAAGAATTGATCTCTCTCGCTCCTCATTCTTTTGATAGAATGAAGGAATATTTGGAACGTGTCAAAGAACTCCAGTTGAAATGAGGAGAAGGTGTAAATAACTATTAGAATAAATATGAAAAACTCATCAATTTGGTCCTGATGAACTTGAGAAAACCATTCAGTGTGTTCGTGTCGAATTTCCACACCAACTAGCAAGCATGCAAGGAAGATGGTAAGGATTACACCTTTGAAGCTTTCTTTAGCCTTTTGATTGTTAATCAATAGAGACTACTTGAAGAAGGAAATATTGGTGGTAAACACCATTCCCACTTGCTCAAGGGAAACAGAAAGATGGATCCAAGGGATAGAGTACATTTTGATGCCTCTACATAAAAACTTGCATACCGCAACCAAAAACCTAAAGAAAAGACATATGCACCTCATGGAAGTCGAAATAAGAAGGCATGTTAGTACTGTGGAAATACTATACATGTGGAGAAAGTATCCTATAATAAGAGAGACTATTTAGAGGAGAAGGCTAAACACCTTGAAGGAGATGTGTCGCTATATATCGACCCGATGATAATTTCACCTTCCAAGTCAGAAATTATTAGGATTTGTTGTCTCAATCTGCATAGAATGAATGGGTAGTCAGATCTAGGTGCACTCATCACATGGCTAAGGATGCCTCCTTGTTCATGTGTTGGATGAAGCTAGGGAGAGGAAAATATATGTTGCTGATGATTTTTCTTTGTATTTTGTTGGTCAGGGTGATGTTTCCTGTCGACATAGAAATATTGTTGATATCTATCATGTGCCAAATCTTAGTGCCAATTTTTTTTTGTTTATCAGTTAACATAGATAGGTAATATTGTGGAATTTTTGCCAAATCAGTTCTATGTTCATGATTTGAAGAAAGGAGAGTCAATTTTCATAGGAAGGATTCTTGATCCAATGAGTAGTTTGTAGAAATTTAGTGACAGGACTCGACTTGACACTGAACCAACTACACTTGCTACTCACACTAATGAGAGAATTCTAATTTGGCATGAGAAATTTAGATACATGAACTTGTGAAGTTTACAAGAACTGGAAACTGAGAACATCGTTGTTGGATTTCCGAAGTTGTTTCCCCTTGAAGGAATCTGTAAGGTTTGTGTGCTTCAGAAGCATCATCGGGCACCATTCAACTCTAGAAAAGCGTAGTGAGCACGTAACCTATTGGATTTTATTCACAGTGATGTCTGCTACATCCATCTACCTTCACTTGTAGGTGCAAGGTATATTTTGACATTCATTGATGATTTCTCTCTCTTTACATGGGTTTATTTTCTAAAGAACAAGAACCTTGTCTTTGAAAAGTTCAACAAGTTTAGATCCTTTATTGAAAAACAATGTGGTTGACCCATGAAATGGCTGAGATCAGAAAATGGTGGTGAGTATGTAAATTGACCTTTTGAAGAATCCTTAGTTCGATTTGGTATTGACTGGAAGTGGTCAGTTCCTCACACACTGTAGAAAAATTGAATTAGAGAATGAAAGAATCATACTTTAGAATAAATTTCTAGATGTCTTTTACAAACTAAAAATCTACCTCCTTGCTTCTAGGTTGAAGCGGTGTATTGTGCAAACTATCTACTCAATCACATCTTGAATCAAGTTGTTCCTTCCATGAATCCAGTAGAACAATGGTGTGGAAAGAAGCCTTCAATAGACCACTTTAATGTGTTTGGATGTGTTGCATGGGCTCACATTTCCAATGATTGCAGAAAAAAGTTGAATGCAAAGACTTGTGCTTGCATCATTATGGGCTACTATGAAGAGTCGAAATCCTATGGACTATTTGATACTGTGAAATGACAAATCATTATCAAACCAAATTTATTGTTTGACGAAAAGTATTTTGGTATTAAGTTGTTCAATGCCTCCTCTATATTACTACATGATGATCCATTTGATGTTGTCTCCGAAAATGGTTCTCATGTTCTATACTTTAGTCGTTCAAATGGATAGTCGAACCGTGTTCATGTATCAACTAGACTGTTGAACTCCTATTCAACTAGTGTGTCATCCTATATTCCAATTGGTTTGTCGATTGAAGACCCTCCGACTTCTGATTGATCTGCTCAAGTGAACCATAGTTCACATGCTTCTTGTCTACCCAAATAGGAAACCAATACAATTGAAGCTGCTAGAGTTGATGTTAGGGATGCTTCCTTTGGATGACAAACTCGAAGTCAAAAGGAACATGTCAGCATTAAATTGATGAATCATGTACTTGAAACTTATGATCCTATTTCATACTCAGATGTTGAAGGATGACCTGAATGGGAGTTGGCCATGAAGAAAAAAAATTGATTCGTTTTCAAAGAATCACACTTGGGACTTTGATGCAGGAGCATCATCTCACATCAGCTAGCCAGCCAACAAGCCATGTCAAACACATGCTCTCAATTGCTGAAGAGAGGCACAACCCTTGTTTTTTATTCGAATGAATGTAATTAATTGAATAAAATTAAATTCTTAGGCTGTTGAGCCGTGAAGCCGTGCCTTTGCGCAAGATGTAGGTAGATAGGCCTTTAATGTTTTGTAAGGATGAGATCTAGATCTGATCTGTGGACTAGACATCCATTGAATGTAATTAAATAGAGTAGTTGAGGTTTGGAGGGAAGAGCTCGAAGAGCCCCCTCAGGTAAAAAGATCTTTTGGGGTCTCATTTTGTAATAGAAGAGTTGAATAGTTGAGTTAGAGTCTGCGAGTAGAGAGCAGAAGAGAAGGAGTCGAGACCTTGTTACAGGCCATGCTCAAGAACACCATTGTAAACAGGCATTAGCCATTTTAATATAAATAGTAGTTTTTCCTACATATTATCTGTGTTGAATGAATGTCTGTGAGTGTTCTTTATATGCCATGAATATACGTTATGTTTATGCATTTGCAGGAGTTGTTCTGGTTTCAAGCTTGAGAGGTCTTGGAGGCTTCACACCATGAGGGCGTGACAGAGTGTTGCGGACTCTGAATACCAGTGCACTGAAGCACTTCTAAATTTTGTGGGTTCAGACAGAGATGTGCTAGGTGGGCACAGAAACTGGAATCAACAACTCAAGAGAAAGGCCTATGAAGTTGTTGAGTACCTCAGGAGGTGAGGTTGTGTAAGAGAAACACAGTTGCAGACAGAACTTATGTTGTGAGTTCTGTAGAGCTCTGCCAGGTGGGCATTGAGCCAGTGCAAGGAGTGCACAGAAGGAGAATTCGGTCGTAAATTCATTTAGAAGCAATAATCACTGAGGATTCTTGACAGTCGAGCAAGAGGGTGTTGAGTAAGTGACAGAGCGCATAGAAGGAACTCTGTTGAGTTCAGAAGAAGACAGAACCTCTAAGGAGTTCTGCAAGAGATCTGCCAAGTGGGCATTGAGCATATGCATAGTGATGCATTGAGAGGAACTCTACTATGAGTTCAAGAAGAACCAGAATCACTAAGGATTCTGAGATCTCTGCCAAGTGGGCATTGAGCAGGTGCATAAGGTGCACAAGAGAGGATAGAACTGTTGGATGTTCTGTGAGAAAACACTCTGCCAGGAGGGCATTGAGTAAGTGCCAGAGTGCACGAGAGGAACTTTGTTTAGTTCAGAAGAAGATAGAATATCCGAGGAGTTCTATAAGAGGCTCTACCAAGTGGGAATTGAGCATATACACAGGGTTACTGAACACCCTGAAACCCTCAGCAATAGGTTGCTTGAGCAGAATGAGTGCCAGGAGGGCCTCGTAATTGTCCATATGCAGGAGAAAGAAAGAAGATTTATTTCCTTAAGGTCTGAGGAACATGAAATCTCAGAAGAGACAACACCTTTGCGTATGTGTAAATACTCTGTAAGGAGTGCACGAGTCATGGAAACCTCTTAAGGTTTCAGAGAAAGAGAACCTCAGGACGGATATCGCTTTATGTGCGCAGAGACCCTGTAGAGACGCAGGAGTCAGAATCCTTCAAGGATTCAGGAGTGAAATCTCAGGAGGAGTAGTGCTTTAAGCACACAAATCCATAGCTGCAAGAAGTGTAGAGGCCAGAGAACCCTCGAGAAGAGTTTAGAGTTTTTTAAAGCTCAGGAGGAACCACGTTTTCATACGTGCAGGCAAGTGCTTTTACGCACAGAAGCCACAAGAGATCATGGGAACAAAGAAAAGGTCAAGGCCTCTGAGATTTCAAAATTCTCCCAAATCTGGGAAGAACGTCCAAAAGCTCAAGAGGAGCAACAGTTGCCATTGGATCCAGCAGGAGAGATTTGTACCATCGAGAAGATTTCACGACTAGGAAGCAGTGCAACAGAGGAGCGCACAGGAGAAAGGATATGGACCGTCGGATCTTGGTCCAGTTGCTCGTCAGTCGTTGGATCTAATAGGAGCTACACGAGGTTTAAACTTCGTGAACAGGAGGGTGAAATTCTCAAAAGGCATTGACGCATCAAGATATCGACGTTTGGGATATAGAAAGTCTCGAAGACAGGAGATCGAGAATCTCCAGGGAGAAAACCCTGAAACACATCAGAGTCATCCATCCATTTGGGATACGTGGCGGAGATTGACATCACTTCGGCACATCGAAGGTCGGGAGTGCAAAGGAACAATGGCGAGGAGGATTCTTGCATCGGGAGAACCTAAAACATGAAATCCCAAAAGGGGTTTCCAAGCAGTCGTCATATCGAAGTTTCAAGAATCAGCACTTTGGGGGTCTAGAGCACAAGAGGTCAAGTGCTTGGGTTGCGAAACCCCAAAATAAGGCCTTGGTCAGGTGAAGGATGGTCACTTGGACCGGAGCATAGCCAGGTGGCTAAGGCATAGGTACATCGACATTTCTCATATCGTCGCATCGGGAGTCGAGAGGTTGGGCGCTCGAATAGCGAAATCTCGAGATAAGACCGTGGTCATACGAGGAATGGTCATATGGGCCAAAGCACAGCCCAAGGGAAAATCATTGATTGAAGCCTTTTTGGCATTTCGGGGATTGGAAGGTCGAGGAGTCGAGGACTTTCGACATCGCTAACAAAAAACCCTGAAGCCCGATCATTGTATTTCCTGTCATGGAAACACAAACTCCATTTTGGAGGGAAAAGTCACAGGCATGTGCAGAGGTCAAGACAGGGAAGAAGGACCTCTGGATTTTTGTGAATAGAAATTCCCATGGGGATCAAAAGAGCCACTCCGGCTCACTTGGTGATTTAACGATCATGTGAGAGGACGTAGAGTGCGTCTGCGTCTGCGTCAAGTTTGGTATCAAAGCTTGAATCTTGTCTGTATATTTCAGGCAAGGGAAGTTGGAGGTGAAGGATCACTCTGATACACTGCATCAAGTTTGGTATCAGAGCATAGATTTTGTTTGTATATTGCAGACAAAATGAGAAAGTAAAGGAAGACAGGGTTGCTGAAGACTCTGTGGTGATTGTTCATGGATAGGTAGCAATTAAGAAGATAGTCAGTAGGACTGTAGAAAGAGGCTGAAGTACTCAGATTTGCAAGAGTGACAACAGATTTGCTAGGAGGGTAGAGAGATAGCAACATGGCTATTGAAGGTCGTAGGTATGCTGGAAGGAAGAACCAAGAGCTAGTGAGTAAAGAAGACATAGATGAAGAGCTCGCTAATATAAGGAAAGAAATAGAAAAGCTTGCATTGCGGATGCAACAGAACGCGAGGATGGATGAACTTGCATTGGAGATACAACAGAAAGCCAAGTCGATATGGGTATATGAATGGACCATGAGAAAGTCGAAGGTAAAATGGCCAATCCAGGAGTTGATGGCTAGAAGACAGTGAAGGCTATTAAGGGGATGGTTGAGGCATACTGAAAACCTCGACGGACCTGAGGAAATGGTTCAGATATGTGAACCAGAGACTAGATTTTTTTTTCATGATGAAGATGAATTGGGATCAGCTGAAGATATCAAGCACTGCCAGGAGGGCAGAGAGGAAATTCCAAATTTCCAGGTGGGCAAGGAGTTGAGATCAGATGAAGATCTCATGTACTATCATGAGGAAAGCCAAGGAATTTCACATTGCCAGGTGGGCAATGAATCGAGATCGTTATGAGATCTCATAGACTGCCAGGAGGATAGCGGAAAGTTTCCAATTTGCTAGGTGGGAAAGGGAATAGAGATTGGATCATTTGATCGAATAGACTTCCAAGAGGGCAGCATGAAAATCCCATATTTCTAGGTGGGAAGGGATGAGCATGTGAGTTGGAATCAAATAGAGGAGCTGACAGAGGAGATAAGCTCAGAGTTGGATTTAGACTAGCATATGCAGCTGACAAAAGAGGAAAATCAAAATAGCATTCTGATGATTGGGGGAATTGAAATATTCCTACCATTTTCCCAGGGAAAGGCGGAAGTCTGCGTTGCGGATGTTAAGGGGGAAACAACAGAAGTTGGAAGACAACTAGCCGTGACTGTCAAGGAAGCATTGGAGTAGGTATTGGAGACTACCCAAATAGAAGAAGGAGATGATGAGAATTCCAAGGAATGGCTCACTACATTCAGCCAGGAAGCTGAGTGGACTACAACATGAGAGGTTGCAGAAGAAGAAGAAGTAGACAACATTAGTTTGGCTGATCTGTAGGAGCAGATTGAAGCCCTAGAGGGAAGGGTGATAGTGCAAGGCATGCACATCCAACATGTGAAGTTGGAAGCAGCAGAAGAAGAAGGCATGGGAGATCATGATGATCTACCCAATTTCAAGAAAAAATTTCAGCTGAGGAGACCGAATGAGCAGAGCCAGCCACAGGAGCAACTGGATGAAGTGATCGAGGAGATCCGAGAGCTGATGATCAGGTCGGAAAGGACTGCCAGCGAGGAGAAGCTGAGTAGAAAAGCAGCAGCAGCAGCAGCGCAGAAGCAAAAACAACAACAAGGGAATGGAGCGAAGAGACATCTCCAGACATTTGTTTGGTATCCAAAAGGATTTCCCCAGCTGTGGGGGGAAGCTCATGAGCAGGAGATCATGAATTTTGCAGCTGAGGAGTATGATGCAGGAGCATCATCTCATGTTATCCAGCCAACCACGTCGAGTGCATGCATTCAATTGCTGAAGAGAGGCACAACCCTCATTTTTTATTCGAATGAATGTAATTAATTGAATGAAATTAAATGCTTAGGATGTTGAGTCGTGAAGTCGTGCCTTTGTGTCGGTTTTAGGTAGATAGGACTTTAATGTTTTGTAAGGCTGAGATCTAGATACAATCTTTGGACTAGAAAACCACTGAATGTAATTGAATAGAGTAGTTGAGGTTTGGAGGGAAGAGCTCGAAGAGCCCCCTCAGGTAAAAAGATCTTTTGGGGTATCATTTTGTAATAGAAGAGTTGAATAGTTGAGTTAGAGTCTACGAGTAGAGAGAAGAAGAGAAGGAGACGAGACCTTGTTACAGGCCGTGCTCAGGAACACCATTTTAAATAGGCATTAGCCATTTTAATATAAATAGCAGTTTTTCCTGCATATTATCTGTGTTGAATGAATGTTTGTGAGTGTTCTTTATATGCTGTGAATGTACGTTATGTTTATGCATTTGCAGGAGTTGTTATGGTTTTAGGCTTGAGAGGTCTTGGAGGCTTCACACCATGAGGGCATGACAAAGTGATACAGACTCTGAATACCAGTGCACTGAAGCACTTCTGAATTCTACAGGTTCAGACAGAGATGTGCCAGGTGGGCACAGAAACTGGAATCAACAACTCAAGAGAAAGGCCTATGACGTTGTTGAGTACCTCAGGAGGTGAGGCTATGTAAGTGAAACATAGTTGTAGTCAGAACTTATGTTGTGAGTTCTAAAGAGCTATGTCAGGTGGGCATTGAGCCAGTGCAAGGAGTGCACAGAAGGATAATTGAGCCGTAAGTTCATTTAGAAGAAAGAATCACTGAGGATTCTTGACACTCAACCAAGAGGGAATTGAGTAAGTGCCAGAGCGCACAGAAGGAACTATGTTGAGTTTAGAAGAAGACAAAACCTCTGAGGAGTTCTGCAAGAGCTCTGCCAAGTGGGCATTGAGCATATGCATAGTGATGCATTAAGAGGAAATTTGTTGTGAGTTCAAGAAGAACCAGAATCACTAAGGATTCTGAGAGCTCTGCCAAGTGGGCATTGAGCAGGTGCATAAGGTGCACAGGAGAGGAAAGAACTATTGGATGTTCTATGAGAAAACACTATGCCAGGAGGGCATTGAGTAAGTGGTAGAGTGCACGAGAGGAACTCTGTTGAGTTCAGAAGAAGATAGAATCTCTGAGGAGTTTTGTAAGAGGCTCTGCCAAGTGGGCATTGAGCATATACACAGGGTTACTGAACACCCAAAAACCCTCAGCAATAGGTTTCTTGAGCAGACTAAGCGCTAGGAGGGCCTCGTAATTCTCCATCTACAGGAGAAAGAAAGAATATTTATTCCCTTAAGGTATGAGGAGCAGGAACGCTCAAAAGAGACAACACCTTTGCGTATGTGTAAAGACTCTGCAAGGAGTGCATGAGTCGTGGAAACCTCTTAAGGTTTCATAGAAAGAGAAGCTCAGGATGGATAGCGCTTTATGTGAGCAGAGACCCTGTAGAGACGCAGGAGTTAGAATCCTTCAAGGATTCGGGAGTGAAAGCTCAAGAGGAGTAGTGCTTTAAGCACATGAAGTCGTAGTTGCAAGGAGTGCAGAGGCCAGAGAACTCTCAGGAAGAGTTCAGAGTTTTTTAAATCTCAGGAGGAATTGCATTTTCATATGCGCAGGCGAGTGATTTTACGAACAGAAGCCACAAGAGATCACGAGGACGAAGAAAAGGTCGAGGCCTTTGAGATTTCAAAATTCTCCCAAGTCTGGGACGAATGTCCAGAAGCTCGGAAGGAGAAATAGCTACCATTGGATCCAGCCGAAGAGATATGGACCATCGAGAAGATTTCACGACCAGGAGGCAGTGCAACAGAGGAGTGCACAGGAGAAAGGATATGGACCGTCAGATCTTGGTCCAATTACCTGTCAGACGTTGGATCTGACAGGATATGTACTAGGTTTAAACTTCGTGAACAGGAGGGTGAAATTCCTGAAAGGCATTGGTGCATCGGGATATTGGCGTTCGAGATATCGAAAGTCTCGAAGATAGGAGATCGAGAATACCCAGAGAGAAAACTCTGAAACACATTAGAGTCGTCCATCCATTTGGGATATGTGGCGGAGATTGAAATCACTTCGACACATCAGAGGTTGGGAGTGTGAAGGAACAGCGGCAAGGAGGATTCTCGCATCAGGAGAACCTGAAACACGAAATCCCAAAAGGGGTTTCCAAGCAACCGTCATATCGAAGTTTCGGGAATCGACACTTTGGGGGTCTAGTGGACAAGAGGTCAAGCGCTTGGGTTGCGAAGCCCCGAAATAAGGCCTTGGTCAGGTAAAGGATGGTCACTTGGACCGAAGCATAGCCAGGTGGCTAAGGCATAGGTACATCGACATTTCACATATCGTCGCATCGAGAGTCGAGAGGTCGGACCCTCGAATAGAAAAATCCTGAGATAAGGTCGTGGTCATATGGGCCAAAGAACAGGCCAAGGGGAAAATCATTCATTGAAGCCTTTTTGGCATTTTTGGGATTGGAAGGTCGAGGACTCAAGGAATTTCGACATCAGGAACATAAAACCCTGAAGCCCGATCATTGTATTTCCTTTCGTGGAAACACGAACTCCATTTTGGAGGGAAAAGTCATAGGCACGTGCAGAGGCCATGATAGGGCAGAAGGACCTGTGGATTGTTGTGAATAGCAATTCCTGTGGGGATCGAAAGAGCAGCTCCAGCTCACTTGGTGATTGAACGATCCTGTGAGTGGACGTAGAGTGTGTCTGTGATCCGGATTATTTTCGGCATGAAATGAGAGCGGAGATATAATAAAGAAATGCACAGAGATATCGCAGATATTCAATAATATAACAAAAATGTATCAGATATGCAACCATAAACATGTATATACAGTAATACACGATTTCTATTAATGAAAGAAATGTACAGAGACTGTAAAATATAGAGTGAAAGACTCGCTAGAATGGTGGCAGCTTATCTCTGAGAAGAGATGTGATGGCTACTCGAATTCGCATGAAGATGGTTAAAATGAGGCTCTAAAGGCCCTTTTACAATAAACAGGAATGCCAAAATTCCTAGACATCCAAAAACCTAACCCTAGGAGATGAAGTGCCAAAAGTCGTGTGGGCCCTGTTTGGGTAAGTTAGTACATCAACTTCCCGGGGTCGTAACTTTTGCATATGATCTCCGTTTTAGGCGTATGATAGCTCGTTGGAAAGGTATAATAGAGGAGATTCATTTTGGGGGCTCAATAATGCCTTCAACTATCATTGAGGGCCTCTATCTCAAAAAACCTTCATTTAGGCCCTCAAAATGGCTTCGGAAGTTAAAACCTGCTAAAAATAGTAAACTGTCAAAATTGCCAAAAAGTTGTTTTGAGACAGTTGGAAAAGGTGGGTGGCCACTAATATCCACCTGGATCAATCCTCCCTCCTTAGGAAGCAATGGTCTCCATTGCGTTGAGTTCCTAGGGGAGAAGGAAAAGCGTTTGTTGAATCTTCATCTTGGTGAGCTGCTTGTCTTGTTGGAGACGTCGCACTGCTCAGTTTGTGGAAGTCTATCATGAACCCATTGAGGTTGAGGATGTTCAACAAGTCGGGCTACATGAGAGGATGTTGTGCAGAAGGAATACTTGCATTTTGATGCAACCTTGTCGACCTGCTTCTGTAGGATAGAAGGTGCTTGGGGCAAGGCTGTAGTGGTTGCAGTGTCCTTCTGTTCTCCTTTTGAATAGTTTGTGAAGAAGATAAATTTTGCAGTATGAGATACTACTTTGCGTCACTTTTTAGGTGGAACAGTAGTGGGAACTACCTCTGGTATTCTGTAGAGATGACCCCCCAAAGTGAAAATAACACTATGAGGTCGAGACTCATAAATAGCATGGCGCTTCCACATATATGGCTGGCCCAAGAGAACATCACAGACATCCAGTGGGGAAACATCACATAATACCTCATCCTTGAAGGGTTGGATTCCATATGACAATCGACAC
>SNQJ01S0221378.1:0-15062 GCA_010110895.2 Picea sitchensis
GGATGTTCTTGCCCTGTAGCTAGCATATTTGATTGTTTTGTTTATGTTTTGTGTGATACTTTATGATCGACTTATAAGTTTTTGTATATGTTGTCATGATTATATAGTTATCTGCCAAATGTTATGAATTCAAAGCTGTGCAACTTCAATTAGAAGCCATAATTGAATCCAATATCGACATTGATATATAACGAAATGACATAAAGTTGTGATAGTTTGCCCATCATGGGAATTTGTGTATTGTATTGACGTAGTTTTAAATGAAATTAATGTACTACTTGATCATGGGGTTAGCCACTTGATTGCTCCTACATGTTATGTTCATTTGGATGATATAAGGAATATCCAATGATAATTGTTGGGGAATATGTTGATTTCAAATGACAAAGAACTTATCATTTACCTGTAGGTTGTAATTGACATAGCTTGATTTCGATGTGGTCTTTGTAGGGTTCACTTGATCAAACTTCAACCATAATTGTGTGTATAGTAGTATTAACTGATTATAAAAAATCATTGTAATGTTGGCTTTGGATCAATTTGTATATAAGATTAAATATTGTCAATGATGGGGAAGTATAAAAATCTGTCAATGGGATATATTATTATTCTTAAAGGTATCAATAGGCTTTCCTTTTCTCTTTCGCAAATTCAACCATAGGGTATTATGCTACAATAGAGAGGAATGATTGGATGAGGAGGATCCTAGAATTAAAAGGTTTAAGCATGTTTAGCTGGCATTTAACTTGCCACCATCTAAGCAATTTCGTAGTAGGTTATCGTGGCTAATAATGAAAAGGTTGTATTCTTAAAATGTCATAATTCTTAGACTTGCAAGTCTACATGTACATATCTTGGGCTACAAAATCTTATAAAGGTTCAAATTGCTTGCTTCCATATTTCTCTTATTGTTTTTTTGTTGAACGTTCAATTCTTTGGTATGTAGTATAACCTCTTAACTGCATCTATCGTTGCCCATAACATGATATTTATTCCTATGTCAGATTTTCACATTGCCAAAGGACACATTGTTGTTTCTTGCTCATGACTACAAGGGCCAGACAGCTAAATGTTGAATTTCTATGAAGGAAAATGTACCAAAAAAATCATCCTTTTGAGGTCCCATATTTGACCTCCAGCATTTTGCTTTGATTTTTGGCATGTATTGTCCCTTATTCTCTTTGTTGGATTTAATTATAGGAATTTTCTATGTTTTTGTCATGGTCATTGTTGGCTTCCTTCAAATTTTGATGGAGATGGCTATACTGAATAAGATATACAAATAAACCAAGTAGCTACCATCATTGGTACTTTATTAACAAGTCACATTGCCCAATCACATTGATATGTGTGGAAGCATATTAAAATGTAATGTGACTTAAATTATTAATTGTGAAAACAAAAGAAAAAAGAAAAAAAAAATGAGACAACAAAACCAAAAGAATTGAACGCAATACAATTCTAGATGTGACTGAATTATACAATTCTACTTTTGTTACACTGGAGTTACAAAAGATAGATAGTGTTCATTTGCCAATAAAAAATTAGAATTGCTTCTCTATGAAGGGAATACAATTCAATTTTATTCTAGTAATACAAGTATATCTGTTTACAAAATGACATGCAGGTCACAACCTGATAAACACTACAATATGGCCATGCAATATCATAATTGAATATAGCCATAAAGTGCAATATTAGAATTACATAAACCCAAACAACTGAACGCAGGTCCAAGTCTCTGAAGATTTGATGCATTTACAACCAATTAAGATATGGGAAAATATGGATTTTTGGACGTAATGAATCCTGAAGCATCTGGAATATGGATTTCTTGAATTATGGGGTTCAAATGTCCAGGTTTTACCTGCTGACATGTACAAGAGTTGGGTTAGTTTTGATACCAAAAATAATATTTTTCTAGCTTGCCTTAAGTAATTATTTGACACACAAAATATAAGCTTCATAAAGTTGATAAACTTAACAACTTACAAAATTATTTGGAAGAGAATACACTTATAGAAAACTTGAATGTTTTGTGGAAGGTCTCATTGATAGAGGGTCACATCTACAAAAACAAATATGATAATAAGATTTTAAAAACAATAAATTAATAAATTAAGAGGGTAGAAAAAAAGTTAACATACAGATTGCATATCTAGCACTTGTCCCAACTCCACCTTCAGAAACATCAGATATCTTATGTTTTCTATTTTTCTTTGTTGTTCTTATCACTATACTAAGCTCATTTGTTTCTGGAAGGTGGTTTTTCTTCTTAAATCCATCTATTTTACACCTATAAAATGCTTGACCCATTTGCACAAGAACATCTGAATGATAGGAATCCCCTCCTTTCTGTGTGCATCTATGGTAAATGGTACGAGCTATATTATGTGATTTCTCCATACCATGTGTACCCCAAATGGCCAAGCTTCCATATTTTCTTGCAAACCATGGTCCATGTGAAAATAATTGATGCTACAAACATTGGCATCAATCTATCTTAGAATACCAAACAAATGTACGAAATGAAGTTAATTTACAATAAATTATCTATAGTAAAGAAATGTACAAAGGAAAGTACTAGTGGGATGAAAATTAATATGCATACCATATAATGTGTCATATGATTGTCTCCCCGGGCTTCTATCATTGCTCTTATGAAGTTTGTAATAGCTTATTGAAAGGTTATTGCATCACCTTCCATGATTTTTTCCTTATCCATCAGTAGAAAAAAAGATGAAAGTGACCTCCAAGCACATTTCTTCTTTCTAGTTGATTCATGCCCTTCACTAGTATGATCATCTTCTGCATCAATTAATTCTTCATACAATCCCCAACATCCATGTCCACATTTATTTTCAAGAAAACGACGTGCCTTGACACCTGACATTGATGGCTTTGCTGGAAGATTTCCTCATGAATCTGACCTCTTAATATCTTTTTCAATTTTAACATGTCCACCATGCAAACCTGCTTTTGAAAGAACGCGTTCAATTGCCTCAATTGAATTTATACTTTCAGCCTGTGGGGTTTTGTTCCATGCAAACAAAATAGATAAATACACCATCTTATCAGCAATTCTCACAAATGCATGCAAAGTACACATGTGCACCCTAATCAATGGTATAGGAAACACTGCATCTAGATTTGGATCAAGTTGATCACGATCGGGAGGAAGGTTTTGATGACAGCTCAAAATACCACCATTCCAACTTCAATCTTTTTGTTTTTTATTCATGCAATATAAGAAACTATGCATTGCATTTGCACCATGAGAAATGTTGTACATACACTTGAGAGTTTTTAAATCAGCTGCAAGGTGCCATTCCACAAAATATGAACCATATCCTTCCACATATAATTTTTCCCCTGCATCATGTGAAGACATAATTGATGGTAAATATGTTTTGCTGAAAACAAATTTCAAGGACTCATGGGACTCCTTGTTGACATGAAAAATTCCCAACCAAAAAGGGTGATCTTCAGATTGAACTTGAAAATATTTATCACTTGACTTATCAAGGTTTGGATCTAATGCAAAATTCATTAATGTGATTGAAACTCTTTCATATTTTTCATTGTTGATTAACTCCATCTCATCCAATTTAAGGACAACAATCAATTTCCCACATGCCTCCTCAATAGAGATGTCATAGTACCTCACCATAAGCTGTAATACCAGCTCTAGGTCATACCACAAGTTATTTTTTCTCATTAATGGAATAATTTCACTTGACACTTTCTTTTTATTCTTACTTGCAACTTCATGCACTGCTTCTAATTGATATGCATCTCCCAAATAATCAACATTTTTTTTTTCGTAGTCCACGCTCTTTTTTCACATGAAAAGGGCGAGGAACCAAAATCTTCTTAATTCTGAAATTCAACATTCCCTCTCTCGGAACTTTAAAAATACTTGCATATGCTTCCCTGTTGATCCCTCTATCATCAAAAAATCCTTGAACATCCTTTACATCAATTGTTAAGTTTGCAATGAATTGGTTAACTACTTCTTTCCTCAAAGCATCAAATTCTGGTTGTTTGAGCATTGATTTAATGTCACTTTTCTTCAACACAGTTTTGCACAAATCCACAATATCAGTACAACTTGGATCTAATATGGACTTCACCCCAAACACCCTTTTTTTATAGGCATCTCCCCTCTTTACCATACATTATAATGGTTTCAACTCTTTTGATCTATTCCTCAACCCCACTGGAGTTTCCTTTAAGGAAGAGTCTCTTTTGGAGACGATAGATATCATTTTTCAACATTTCAATTTCTTTTGTTGAGATGGAATTCACTTGAAGAAATTCACCCACATGTCTTTGATTCAACATTTCTATTATTTGGTTCAATCTTATGATTTCATGATACTGAACCATATTTGAGTGATGGAGATGATTTAATTTGACACTAAGATCTTGGATTTTTTGTACAAGGGAAATCCGGTTACCATCCAAATTTTTACAGTATCCTAGAAGACCATTATTTCCATGGCATACAAACCGGCATAGTCCTATTATTGTTTTGAAATCAGGATGAGATTTGGACATAGGGTCTACTGGATAAAGTTCTCCTTTCACCCAAAGATCTAAATTTTTAGCTCCAGATTCCCTTAATGCACTGTAGTCAATGTTAGGAACCAATTTCTGATTTTGTTTATGGATCGGTGCCATTTCCTAACTTAAATTTATGCGGGTAACATGGTGATAGTTTCTTAGACCATTTTCATCTATTGAAGAGTCCTACAAACAACTAATATTATGAAAATCAAAACATACTAGAAAATCCCACAATGAGAAAATCAACTTGCAGAAGAAATAATTTCGGAGATCTTCTAAGGAAAAGACAACTTTTCAAATATTGAGGCATACCTCAAAGCTATCAGGCATCTTGTAGAATATTGTAAATTCAGCTAAGATTGTATGTTTTCACCTGAAGACAATATAGATTAAAAATCGGTGATTAGAATATAAGAAACCAATCTTATAACAATAGACAATCTAAATGAATAAATGACATGTATCCCACTTGGGTTTATTCTCCCTCTAATATGAGCATTTTCTAATTAGTTAGATATATTTATTTACAACAATCAATAGACTTCTAAGTTTTTGTCATTAGAACAAAAATATAATCACCAACAAAAGTAATAGATGGATTTTTCAATGAAGCATAGAGTATGAAAGGTTCCCTTTCACATTTGTCTTCTACATTGTGAACCCAATCCCTTCATCTCCTTACACCTACTTGATAAATATCTAAAGTATCTCACCGCAGTTTTTGAACACTAAAACTGCCATTTTTTGCAAATTTAGGGGATATCCAAAAAAGGAATATAGTTGTTTATTGTAGAAAAAAAGCTCAGTGCCCTGAATTTAAAATTTGATCTTATTGGAATCTGTTAGGGCACCAACTTTTAACACATCTGGTAGGGGATGAACACATCCTTTAATTCTATTAACTGGAATAGGATGTTGACTTGTTTAGTCTCTTATGTTGATATGTTCAGACTAGATTACAGCCTTTAGCTATGAGGACAATGGCATCTTTCACAGTGCCTCATAGGTCATTGGACACATGCTTGTTCTTGAACCAGCTAACAAGAAGGGATCTCTAAAAAATAATGGACTATTCAGTGCTCAGAAGCCATCTAATGTTAAATCTGGTCGAAATAAGAAAATCAAAGAAGCTCCATTGGCATCACTAGAATGTGGTGCTGAAAATATTTCCATTTCCAAAAGACCCCAAAAACCAATTGAAGCACTGGCTATTGAAGACAGGCCTGCAAGTTATAAATTGTTTGGGAAGCAACTATTTTCCTCATAAGATACTTGTACCTCACCTAAAATGGTAAGACTACATGCAAACATATTTATCTATTTATTTAACACAACTTTTATTTATGTTGACTGAAATGTGATGCTAACTGTTGTATTCTCTTGTGTTGATATGTTCAGACTAGACTACAGCCTTCATCTATGAGGATGATGCCACCTTTGACGGTGCCTCAGGGTTTATTAGTCACACCTGTCATCAAGCCATCCATCAAGAAGAGGCAAAATAACAGGCTAGTCAATGCCCAGAAGCCATCTAAAGTTAAAGACAGCCAAAGGAAGAAAACCAAAGACAGCCCACAAAATCCCATCCCACTTATAGAGGAAAGGGGTGTGGGAAGTCTTTGGGACAATTAATAATACAAGAGATATCGTTTTTACCCACCTAGATTCCATCAGTCTGCTTTTTTCAAGCAGCTTCAAGGCACTCCAAGGGAATTCTTTGAAAGATTAGAGTTCTGCAGAATTGTATCTAACTGCATTGAACATCAATAATCTTTTTTCCAGTTCTCTAGTTGTACAAAATTCATCAATAATGTTGTGCTTATTTGGACTGAAAGGATTGTACAATGGGAATTATTTTGAAACAGAGATCTCTTCGAAGCTAAAATTGTGTTCTTCTACCTCTCAAACTAGATTGTATATTTAGACAAAATTTCATCAATTTGTTTCTCATCCCAAACAGGTCATCCCAAATAGTAGTTTGTTGTTTTTTGTATAATTCAAATTAGCTACAGAGGACATAAATACTCATCGATGAATGGCAGAATCCACCCTTAGTAAGTAAGGTTCAGAAATTAGAAGGCAGAAAAATTGATAAGTATTTTTCCTGTGGTTGCAATTGTACATGAAAGAGGGAATTAGCACCAGAATCCACCCTTAATAAGTAAGGTGCAAAAATTAGAAGGCAGAAAAATTAACAAGCATTTTATTTTCTAGCTATCAACTCTTTATTTTTGTATTCAAAATATTAATTTCTTGAACTACAGATGTGTGCTCGATATATTACTCATTAGCACACAACACACAAATCACCCATACACAAAAAAAAACGTGTTGAAGATGTATTCCTTATGTGTGACCTTCAAAAATGCCAATGCTTGTTACAAGAAACAATAATTAACTTGAGACAGCTTGCCCGATTGAGACAGCTTGCTCGGGATCTTTTTCAAATAAAAATTTCACACATGCAAAATTGAAACAAACAAATACCTCCATTTAAAAAAGAAGTGCATCAAGAATTGGTTCTCCAAAACCCTCCATTCTAGTAGCATTAGAAGTTTTCTTGAAATAAAATTTGATCAACAAAAATTTCAAGTACTGGAATTCCTACAATCTTCGACTTTTTCTTGTAGAGTACAAGTATATTTGTTAAATAGTTTGTGAAACTCCATGCATTATATATATCCATGAGACCTCTATGTGCATTCACCATAAGTTCTTTAATGTTGAAAGTAAACACTTACAATTGACTATCAATGCATGCCTCATCTCCATTCCCCCCAACATGAAGATAGTAATCTGAATCAAGATCCCACAAAGCAGGATTCCCTTCTTGTGGCTGAAAATATCCAAAGAATTTGTTTTCAAATACCCACATACAAAAGAGGTTTATAATATTAGTTATAGCTCCGAAGAAGTCCATTCTCAATTCATTGTTGCATAAAATAAATATGGTGAAAATTAGGAATTTAAATATTAGACATCCATGTGCCACTAGTGTTTCTACTTGTTGATACTGAGAGAGGGGAGAAGGGGGGTGAATCAATATCAAGTATAATTTATTACTTTTTCAGCTTTACTTTTCAATCAAATAATATATCCAATATACAATAATTTATGGAATCCTGCGTACAAATTTTCCCCATCAGTATAAGCATTGTTGTAATATCATATGATTGATTTCAAAAACTCATGAGCTTGTGTTGTAGCTTTCGACTTTCGTGACCTCTCTATGAAGACCTTAAAATTATGTGGAGGCACATTGTACACCTACAATAGTAGATTAGAGAATATTCAGACGTAAAGTAATAATCCTAAAGCAGAACCACCATACTGAATTGCAAGAGCATCACCCATACTCTGGTACATTTCCATTAGTGTAGCAGAAATGCCACTATCAA
The DNA here is from genome assembly GCA_010110895.2 of Picea sitchensis. Lineage (NCBI taxonomy): Eukaryota > Viridiplantae > Streptophyta > Pinopsida > Pinales > Pinaceae > Picea > Picea sitchensis. The sequence continues at coordinate 7,968 of SNQJ01S0221378.1, forward strand.
GATCCACTTTGGTTCCATTTGACAAGCTGATAGCATACAACTAATGGCCTAAAGCTTCCAGACCATATGAAAATTGTGCAAGTGTACGATCCAGACAGTCAATGAAATTTGTATGGAGCACTCCACTCTGACATATGGGTTCTCTTGTATTGTTTGCATTCTTTTTGGGGTGTTGTTCAGCATCACAATCTCCATCTCGTGTAAACGAAAAGATTCCAAAATCATTTCTATTTCCAATCTTTCCAGGATCTATCCCTGATGAAATGCATCTAAAATAACCTAGAGTAGTATCTCTGCAGTTTACACATTTTTTTGGATAGAAATTTTGAGATATAGACATTTGGATTTGCAGGAAGAAAAAGTACCTCATATTCACTACCCTCTCCCGAGAGAATCACAACTAGCAATATTGTGATTCTAAAGGAGTTGGTTATGAGAGAAATAATAACACCACCAAATTTTCAAGCAAGTTGCTTACACAACTACAACACAAATATTGTAAAATGCATCAGTTCTATAAACACACATGCAATTTAGACGAGGTATTCACATATACAGAGGAAGTACTCTTGCTATAAGTATTGTGGCCCTGCATTCCTCTAACATGTGAAGAAGGATAAGTACGCACTCCTCATGTCCATTGATTCATCCATATATATTCTGACGTTGATCGTGCCTTTATGCTCCTCGTCGAATTTTGTTAGTGTCAAAGTCCCATTGAAAGGCACACTTTGAATAGATAGTAATACATGCCTCATTATTGGCTTCCTTTAATACTCATAGGATTTGGGAAATTTTGTTGGAAAACCAATGGAAATTTGAAGAAATCTTCATTGTTCCGGTTCAGTATGCCAAAGTATACATTTGAGGTCAGAGATGCCATGTCTATTTACAGGGAAGGTGTTGGAGGCAGATGAGTAGGTTAACTGTCATGTTATATATGATGATGGAGAGCCTTAATCTTGATGAAGTTAAGAATTGGAAGGGTTCCCTCAGAGGAAAGAAGAGTAAGGATGGTAAAGACCCTATTCTTAAAGCCATAAAAGAACTGCTTACACCTTCCATTTTTTTTTTGTCTTTTATATAATGAAACTCTTCTGCAAACAAAGCATCGTATACTTGTGATCATGGATCATGTATTGTGATAGTAACCTCTTTACCATAGTTTGTCTATATACTAGCAATTTTTCCAATTGCTTCTCTAATCTAATTACTAGAAGAATCATTGTAGAAATTTTGTACAAATCGTATATCGTTGTACACTTTTCAGAGTGCTTCATGGTTAATTAATAGGTTATTAACTCTGATTGATGTGTCATATGTCCAACGAATTTTATATGGTAGCAAGGTATTTTTTTTTTTCAGAATTTAAACAAGTTTGATTGATCCTTTGTGTATTTATTTGGTAATATTTCTCTCTTATTAGTTTGATACATGTATCTTGCAAGTAATGCATTTGTCTAGCTTGACTGTCAGCTAAGATACATTGCTAGTTTATTTCCACATTCATCAACCCTGTTTAAGTGAAATGATTCATTCTAAATATTGGATGAAGTGTTGTTATATAAGTAAAGCATCAATTAGTTTGTAAAACAATTTTAGTGTTCAATAAATGCATGTTTATGCCCCTTCAAATTTAATGGGCTACGCTTATTATGCCATCATTACCATATCTAATATATATTTTACTTGAGGATATGTTTATCCAAGGTGATTCAGACAGAATTCGGTGGACCTGCATCTAGGGCTAGCAATCAACATCAACATTGTTAAATTTCAGTGGACCTGTACCTGTTGTTAGATTTCATGCATCAGCATTGTAGTTGGCTATGTTATGATTGGCTTTGCCTTTTGAAGACACCTGATATGAAAGGTATTCATAGAACTACTTGACTCAAGACAGGGATGCAAAGAAGCCTATTGGGATTTTCCCTTGCCCTTGAGAGTCAAGACACTTAAAAGAGAGATAGAAATTTTCTTTTGGGAAAATATTTTAAAGGTATGTGTTTCCTTAATTTGTTAACATTGTCTAAGTTCCATTTTATACTACTCTTTCAACAAAGAAAAGGGTGGACTCACATGATCCTCCTTGTATCTACATTAACACCTCTATTGGAATGTTCTCTTATCTTCTTACTTTTCTCTAAATATTTGTGATCCTTAACATTGATTGGCTACGAGATTTTTCTGTAGACAACTCCCTTCTTTTCATCTATCTATGAATCCATTACAATAGATTTTTCCTTGTAGTTGGGCTGCTATGAATCAACGAAGTTTTAGTTTGCTTCTATTTTCATCGTAGAAGACCTCATGATTACAGGTTCTTCATCAAATTTCATTCTTGCAATGAAGGGAGAACTTAGTCATGCATTTCAAATGACGATACTTTTGGCATCAATGGACACCTCAGTTATGTCTATAAACCAAACGACTTTAAGGATATTAGTGGGAATGGTTGGAAATACTTACAAACAAGCACTTGTTGTTTGAGCTTGGTTCAACAATTCATCCCATACTACATCTACATTAGGCTTTATTTATAGTAGTTTTCATGGTACTTCAACATTTTCTAACTCGTAGCACTCTACCAGGGAGAAGTTAGCTTGCTTTCCAATTCAGTTCCCCTAAGCTTGCCACAGAAATCATTCAAATGATCATTCCTTGTGAATGCATCCATCACGTCTCCTTCCTATACTATTCTTTCCAAAAACCCAGAATTGTATAAAGGACAATTAATGTTCTCTTGTTTGATGTTGACGATGCTGGAACTGCCAAAATTATTTACTCATGGAAGAGGAATGTCAAATCAACATTTTTTTTGACTCAAAAAACTTATTGGCTTTCCTTCGTTCTCCTCATGGTGTCTACAAAATAGAGATGAAGTACAAATTACACCAAACAAGAAAATAGATATGATGCTTGTCTCAAAGCTTCTCTCCTAAAAAAAATGTCCATTAAAATCTGAATGAAATGTATCTAGCAACAAACATCAATTAGAGTTGTAAAGGCTATATAGGGGTTACCCAATATTACCATGGAAGCTTTATCTAGGATTTTCTTGACAAGGGATCTCCGAACCAGTAACTACCTTTGGTGTTCTATTTGTAATTTTGTATATACCTATAAAATATTTACTCACTAGGTCAGGGTTATTCTATTCTTTTGAGCTTACAATGATTACCATTTGTGTTTGTAAAAAACTAATAGACCCATTTTCCTCCACTTGATAGGTCATTGATCGTTGGGACATTCTCTTCCTATTCGAATGCTATTTCTTCCAACCATCGACTAGCAATGGATCCCATTTGCCTCCCCTCACAAGAAGTCATTTTTCCTCTTGAAAATACCAATGGTAGTCCACCATGCATGAAAACTTCAAAGGAAGCCTTTAAAATTTAAATTGTCCATTAGAAGCACCAAATATCAATCAGGTTGCAACACGGTTGATTAAATTTCATGGAAGCTATCAAAAAAAGAATAGAAATGACCGTTTAAATTTGGTTTATCATTTTTCCATGCTAATCTAACTCTGTCATAGACCTATAGGAAATATTGTGCAGAGTAAATTTTAGAGTAGTTGGCTTCTCCAAAATAGCAGTAAAGGGCTCTAATAATTCCAGAAGTTCGTAAATTGTAGGTGGCTAAATGAAGGAATTGATATCATCCACGAAATTATTTTCTTACTCCATTTGATCAAGATGATTGGCATAGGGAATCAACTGGGTGTTCTCATTCTAGGAAGATAGCATACTCAATTTTCACATCTAATTAATTATATCAGTAAACCTTATTATTTATACATAAGATGCTTTCAACTGCTCTTCTAAAAACAATAATGTTTTTTTCATAAGGATACTTTTGGCATCAATGGACACCTCAGTTCTATCTATAACGTCAACAAATTTAAGGACATTAATTGGAATGGTTGGATACTTCCAAACAAGCACCTATTATTTGAGCTTGGTTCAACACTTCATCTCATACTTCATCCCATACTTCATCTACATTAGCCTTTATTTTATAGTTGTTTTCATGGTACTTTAACATTTGCTAACTCATAGCACTCTGCTGGGGAGAAGTTAGCTTGCTTTCCAAGTCAGTTCCCCTAAGCTTGCCACATAAATCATTTAAATGATCATGCCTTGTGAATGAAGCCTTCACATCTCTTGCATGTTGTAACTACCAAAAATATTTACTCATGGAAGAGGAATGTCAAATGAACATTTTTTCTGAGAGAACTGAGGTGTACATTCAAATTCATCAAATTTATTTTTCTGATTTAGAAATGAGGTGTCCAGTAATGTGTTCTTCTTAAGGATAATTTTGGCTAATCTAACTCTGTACATGAAAACACACACAATATTACACACAATACACCATACCACCATGGCTTCTTGGCTTGCTTACTGGTTATACGAAACATCCTCAAATCCCAAGTAGTTTCCCCCACCATCACTTAAAAATGAATTGTAACTTGCAAGTTGGATATAATTTTCCAAAGCAACAAAATAAACAGTGAAAGAACAATAACAAGCATACCTATCAGAAGAAACATGCCATGTGTTTGAGAAAGCTATCAATCGGACCAAAGAATTTTGTACATAACAACCCTTTGAGTTGAAACCGGCCAAAAACTGCTCGCTTTCTGAGTTGAAACCGACCAAAAACTGCTCGCTTCCAGTTGAACACTGAATAGAATGACCACCATGGAATGAAATGGGGTTCAAAAGAAAGGTTAAATAAAAGTCAAAAATAATTTAAACCCACAAAAAATTGATCGTTTACCTCAAAATCTGAAATTTGAGGGTTTCCATTTCGATCGCATTCACGCCAATTTTTGTCATCAATGGTCGAGGAACCAGATTTGGAAGGAAATTTAGAGAGATCCAGTCAAAACCATAAAATTTGGATGGAGTTTTGGAGATATCCATTGGAACCCGTGGATTTTTTAAGAGAACCAGAGCCATCAATCCACATTCGGCTGAATTCGAAAAATAAATGCCACGTTCGGCTGAATTTGAAAAATAAATGCATGATAAATTGAAAACATGATTGAAGGGTTTCTAATGCAAATCCATTCGCGCCCGTTTTTTCCAATTATGGTCGATAAGAGAAAGGTGAACAGTGGCGGATGAAGAGCGTAAATTTTTGTGAACAGTGGCGGATGAAGAGCGTGAATTTTTGTGATCAATGGCGGATGAAGCAGGGTTGAGAGGAGCCCTCGTCATTGGTTGTAACTTCCCTTGCATCTCTTAATTAGTCTATGCATCTACGGATGCACCTACAACCTGTACTAACACATCCAGCAACACATCGTTGATTTAATGTCATTTAATTCAATTCTTCCTCATAAATATTGATTCAATATTTAATATAAAATATATATTCAACGTTTACCAACACATCCAACAATACATCAAACCATTTAATGCCATTTAATTTGTCCTTAAAAATATTGATTTAATATAAAATAGATATTTAGGGCATGGCAACTTTGATAAAAGTGAAATAATTCTGGGCAGCTTTGATAAAAGTAAAATATAGAATTAATATATTAAAAAAATGTCTACATGGCATTATTTCTTAGAAGGACCATTTTGAGTTGAAATTTCCTCTAATTCTTGCACATGCTCTCTGTACAAAGATTTGCATTCCCATCGCGACCCTTCTTTGTCATTACAACCGCATGGGTAGTTGACAAGCCCCAGAAGATAGAAAATGAATAGTGCAGATTAGGCATTGAAGACTACCCTGCAATATAATTTCGCATATCAATAATGGCTACAAGTTTAACCTTAAGACTGACCAGTCATAATATTGAGAACCATAAAATTAATTTTATAGTATTTTGTGGACCACAATTGTAAAGTCTTAATGAAGTGTTAAAAAACGTCCAAGAAAAAATAAAATTTTAAACGTCTATACTAACTTGCAAATAAAATTGAGTCATATCACAATGGAAAAAATATAATAGATTATAAAACTAAACTTATCCCATGAATATAACGATGCCACGTCGAAAGTTATTCACTACTTGAGTAGACATAAGGCAAGGTTAAATGCAAAATCATGCCAACCGTCATTGACATGAGAGAAGGTGGGTGATTGTGGGCATGTGGACCTGCTTTGGCATGGGCTACTCTAGCAGCATTGTTTTGTAGTCATTTTTCTTTTGCATGGGAAATTGCAAAGTGTTGATCTACAACAAGATATGTAGATGCTAAAATAATAGGGTTGAGAGTAGCGTTGTTGGTAGAACCTAATTGTTGGGTGTTTCCCTGATAAGTTGCCAATTTGATGTTGCATGTGCTCTCCTATGTGGTAAGGAGGCTAAGCCCATAATACGTGTGCTATGTCGTAACAAGCATCTACCTCCAAGGTTATGTCATGCTCTTAGTGAAAAGTGGCAGCAATATCTGGATACAAAGCCTTGCACTGTAAATGGCATGAAAATATGGAAGGAGTCGACTGAAGAAGGAATCAACACTCTAGACCCCCAATTTGGCTATGAAATTCATTACTACAAGGAACTGTAGAAGGATACAACTACGTTTTTATAACTAATTGATGGTAAACTATGAATCAAATGTTATAGTCCTACCTTCCACATAAACTCATAACAATTTTATAACCAACAACATGTTAATTTGAATTAAACTCATAACAAATTTATAACCAACAACATGTTAATTTGAATTGCAGCCAAACTAAACTATACTGGCTCTCAAACTAGATGGTATGTTGTAGCCCAGACCTACACTCGAAACCCAACTTCATACTTTCAAAAACCCTGGATGTACAATCTATTTCCCAAGATATATAGCACCATATAATACAAGGAGAAATTGTCATACTTAGTAAATTAGTTTCCTATGTCATATTCATTCTCTGAAAAAAAGAAAGAGATATAAAAGTCGTGCGTACTCTCTAGGAAAACACAATGCCTCATAAATCTTTTATATCCACATAAATATTTTTGTTTTTATTTACAATTAATTCTAAGTCTGGGTCTGGAATAAATATTGTGCCAACAATTTCTACATAACTACAATTCTTTTAAAAATAATCACATAATAACTAGGTGACAACAAAGTA
>SNQJ01S0221379.1:0-15044 GCA_010110895.2 Picea sitchensis
CACCACCCTGCCACCCTGGTTTCTCTGGCTGCAACCAGATGGAAGCTACAACTTCCTGTGTTCAAGCACCCACTTGAACTTCTAAGGACTACGGTCCTCCTGAGCACCTCCCAACCTCCCTAAAATATCAAATAATGAATACACAAACAACTTCATGCAGATAAACCACTTCTTACCATTCTTTTTTTGTTTTGTAATTCTTCTCTTTCTCTGTCGACCCAGCGAGTCTCCTCTGCATCACATTGTTCTGTCATTCTGCTCTTCATCTGCTTCTTCTCTATCGTTCGGCTCTGCTTCTACTCTTTATTTCATCACATTCTGGACCTCATCTATTCTCTCCCACTACGCATGTCCTTCTTACTGTTTTATTCTTTTTCCCTTCAGAACAGCCACACCAATTCAGTCTCGTTCAATTCTTTTATATAAGCTACCTTGATGATTCCACTTCCCCTTCCATTCGGTAATACAGGGACATCTGTCTTGGCATTTGAAACGCTAACAGATTTGTCATCATCAGTCCATTTCTCTTAACCGATTCATAATTGAAGCGTTAATGGGTGAGGAAGAACAGCAGCCCTCCAATTAGTTTCAAACTTTATCCGCACCGTTAGATAGTCTCTATAATTCTTGCCTTTGAAGATCGGGTTTCCGCAAAGTTCTTTTCATTTGTAAATCCCGATACACAAAATTCCATATATCGGTCGAATCAACGATCCATATGTAATTTTGGCTCAACGGATACGATTAATTCACAATATCTCATATCGCGATTTCGCAACTCATGTTGCAATCCTTACCATATCCTGATTCGTGAAACTCCGACGTAGAGTTTGATCAACGGTTCGGGTGCGATCTTGTTTCAATGGTTACGATCATATCGCGTATCGCGATTTCAACATTTCTAATGTTGCAAGTCCTTGTCACTTTCAAATCGCGATCCCCGAAACTCCTATGAGAGGTCAGATCAACGATCCTGATCATTTCTGAATATGACGGTCTGGATTAGATCTCGCGATTTGCACATCGCGATTACTCCCACTTCCCTTGTACTTTAAAGGGCGCGCAGATTATCTTTGATCCGACGATGATCGGGTCTTCCGCTTGGATCTAACGGTCACTGAGTCATATCCACAACCATAACTGTACTCGCACTCTATGCAGAGATTCAACGGTCCAGATCACTTCTAGCTCGACGGCTGCGATCAAATCGCGAAATTGCATATCGCGATTTCAAAGTTTTTGTTGTAAGTGAACACAGGACTCGTGAAACTCCGATTCCCAATTCCCCGATGGGAAAAACTCCGACAACGCTCGATCCTTTTCCACTTGTCCTTGCTAATGGACGCTCCCTATTCCTTCGGGATTTCACCTCTGCACAGTAGAACTTAACCCCTGCGCTTAACCTTTGCGCAGCTTCTGCAGATCTGATGGCTATCAGCCTTTCGAGAAATTTGAATGGGATCCAACGGTCACTAGATCTCTGTCTTCCTTTTTCTCTGTAAGCTTTTGCTGCGCGCGTTTTCTTCAATGATGTTCCTCCTGAGCTTTTACGTCCGAATCCCCAAGGAGTTTTATCCTTCTTATCCTGCCGTCTCCACTGTTTCCATTAATGACAACAACCATCAACACACATTCGTTGCTTGTTCAATATTTGCCAACAGAAGGTTCCTTCCTCCTGCAATTTCTCTCATGACAATGATACAAATAATATATATACAAGTGCAAGCCTGAGGGTGCTAATATTATTTCTCCAATGGCACCTGGATGATCTTTGTCCCCTTGACATCTTCATGAAGAGGGTAGTCATAGTGTCACCTATTTGTATCATCCACAATAAATCTTCCTCTGAAATCTTGTCTTCCATGAACTTGAAGTTGCTTGATCCATCAAGCTTATCTTCCATCATAGGTAAGTTCATCATAATTTTAGATTCTTCACAAACCCTTGTCAACTGGTCTAGAAAACCTAATGGCTAGGCTAGGCTAGCACTTTTCAGTTTTGTTGGACTTATGACTGCCAATAATAAGCCTTTGAAATATAGGAGAACACTGGTGAGATGAAGAGCTCCTCCAATGAGTTGCAGAAACCCTAATTCTAAAATTTTTGCAAAAAATAGCGAAACCCTAGAAACCCTAGGGCCAAAATTTCAAAATGCTCAAAATTTTATTCTGAGAGTCTCTGGAGGTGCACTGGAGAAGTTCATACTCTCCTATGCCAAGATTTGTCTCAACATCCAAGTTTTAGGGGTTGAAACACTCAAAAGAAGAGGGTCATACGAAATTTTCTGGGAACCCTAGTAGGGTCGTACGTTTCTACAAGAGAGGGGTGATGACTGGTAAAAGAATTTAGCTTGTGAAATGGGTTCTTCAAAACCTATGCTCTAATACCATGTTGATTTTTCAATAAGCAAGGCTTAAGAAAGAAGTTCATTTAATCTTAGCATTTTACTTAAACCATAAACAATTTGCAGCAACCAAGATCACAAGAAGAAACATCATGCACAAGTACACAAGAAGTATCATGGGAAACCCTTCTCAACAAGGGAAGAAAACCCATCCAAATCCTTTGCTATATTATTCAAGAGAAATACCTTCACCACCAAGAAAACCTAGCACACAAGAGGGTGGTTTCAAACCCTAGAAGACTAGCGCCCAAGAGAGGTACACACTTTCCCAAGAAGGTGTACTTATTGAAATTTCCAAATTCACACAAAATATGTGATACCTCAATGAGGAATTTACCTTTACTTATACTAGACTGAACTTGCCAAAAAAAGTGTCGATTGGCACAACAAGGCCGACCTCACTAGCTCATAACATAATTAATATTAACAAGATTAATTATCCTTTACATTAATTATTAATCACATTAAGGTGGGGTCGACCTGTACCCTTTACATTACAATTAGGGTTATAGGTAGGTCTTACTCTTGAACAATATAGCAAGGGATATTATAAACCCACTAGTGTTCATCCACTAGGGGCACATCCATAGGGATGTCCATATCTCTCTCTCACTGCATTACACAAAAGAACCACTTCTTCACTAGTGCTCAACCACTAGGATCACATTCACATGTGGTTGTCCATAGGCACATCCACTCAACAGATTATCTTTTCCATTGCATTACATAGGAGAGTCATCTTGAGTTTCTCATCAACTCTTATGCTTAGAGGAGGCTAATACATCATCTTCATTTTTGTTCTCATGACGATGCACCCAACACTTTGGGATTTCACACGTTCACCTTGTGCTCGGCCACAGGCATGTCCAACTCTACAGATCTCCTTTCTGATTATGTTACACAAGAGAATAATCTGGGGTTCTTCTCAACTCTTTGTAAGGAGGAGGGCATCTCTACATTCTATCTATGTCTCATATAGGAACCACACACCCCTCTCAGGGGATTTCTCTCAGGTTTGTAAGATGGAGAATGTCTCACGTAGCTGCAATCATCAACACATTGGTCCATCTGATCCTTTGAAAAAATTATCAAATATTTCTTTGACGGATGGTACCTTGATGACTTCTCTAAAGGGGATGGTCACATGCATCTTGGATAATTCCCCTTAAAATTCAAAGTTTAAGTCCACTCTTTCAGTCTTGGGAGGATTCTTAGGAAGGAGGATGTTCATGGGTGGAGGCCTTGTTTGGGATGTTACAGGACCAGTAGAGAGAGGTTGGTTCAATTTCTTTTGTCTAGTATACACTTGGAATTCTTGTTTCTTCAACTTTTATCTTGATTCTTGGTTAAGGTTATTTATCACCTCCATCCTAACCTTCCTGGTTGCTTCCTTTATGCCTTCTTGACGTTCCTTAGGGGTAATATTAAGGAAAATTTGAGGATCCTCAATGGTATTGTCCATTATGTTCACTTGGTCATGGCCTCCATTGTTGTAAGGACATTCATGTTCCTAGTGTGACTCACTACATTGCAGGCACCAAGGGTTTTCATCCACTACATTTGCAGGTGCACTAGCAAAAATGCATGTGACCATTCCTTTAAGAGAAGTCATCAAGGTCCCATCTGTAAAGAGAAGGTTCAATTTTTTTTTCAAAAGCTCAGATGGACCAATGGACCCTCCTATTATGTTACAAGCAGATCACTTTAGGGTTCAGTATGTTGGGCATCCACCTTTATTCATGACCTTACTGATTAATAACAAATGCCTTAACAACTATATGCTTGATTCAGGGGAGGTGCGAACATGATGTCTTTGAAGGTCATGGAAAAATTGAGCCTGAAAGTCACACGCCCTTACAGGAATGTGTGTGGTTTTGAGTCCAGGGCCATACCCACTCATGGGGTAGTTGATAATGTTGAAGTATGACTTGGAAGATACCCCGAGAGAGTGATCCACATGGATATTTTGGTGGTGGATGTCCCATATGTGTGGGGAATGCTATAATCCAGGAAGTTTGTTGCAATGTTGGAAGGCACCTTAGAGATGGATCTCACTTATATTAACATACCTATGAATGATGGAACAATAAGCCGCTCCCGAATGTGTCAATGACCAAGGTCCATGTGCAAGAAATTGGTGATGATATTGGAACTAACGAGACACATGAACCAATCAAAGAAAGTCCTCCTATGTTTTCCCCTGATGATTTTCCTTTCTCTACAGAGGAAGACTTTGATCAAATACAATGGCCGAAGAAGGAGTATCAACAACTCCTAAACAAATATAAAGACAAAGAAGTTGGGGTTATCAAGTTATTAAAGAAAGGAGAAGATGGCATAGTGATCCGACCATCCTAGAAAGAAGTCTTCACAGCAGAATCCCACCCTCTCCCTCAAGACAATATACTAGAGTTGTACAAGAGGCAGCCAAATTCAAGACCAAAGAGTTCAAAGAGGGAGATACGGTCTGGATGTGGGATACAAATAAGGGAGAGCCTACTAATGTCAAAGGCAGTGCACAATTTTTGCTTGGACCCTTAAGAGTTGGAAGAAATTCAGTCAATGATGCCTACTATTTATCCACATTGGAAGGAAGAAGGGGCCCATTACCAGTTGGTGGACACCTCCTCAAACCCCATCAGGGGGCAGAGACTTGACTTCACAGGTAAGTGCAAGTAAGTAGGTAGGCATTTTGCATTCATTGTATATACCATCTTCATTTCATGATAGAGTAGTTGTATTTCCAATTGTATATATGATTGCTTACTTGTATTTTATCTTATCATATATGAGCCAGGGGTGATATCACCACCCCAAATGATTATTAATCAATCTTCTTGAGATCTAGCAAGTCACAAGTCATACCAGAGATGTTGAGGTTCTCATGCGCTCTACGGTGAGAACATGTCCCCGAGTTGGAGCCAGATGTTATCCCCTAACCTAGGGATAACTAAGGAGATTATGTCTCGAGGCCCACAGGTCCCAGACATGGAGTATCGAGAGCCATATTGACTTGAGCATGGCCCTGGAGGGCCCATCCTTCTTCTTCAGTGCCTCCATTCTGTCAGCAACAATAACATCCATCCCATCGTCCTAGTTCTGAAGTAACAGTGGATATTTCTCCATGAGATAATGAGTTCGGGTATCATGGTATGTGTCACTCTGATTCTCAAAACATTAGAATATGTGCATTTAATACTTTTTTGCTCCATGACGTGTGCTTGGAATTTATGCCTTTTGACTTGTCCATACCTGGGGGGGATGACATAATGCCCTAGCAAGTTGGTTCCCCTAGGAGTGATTTTCCACTGGGTGGGCTTATGAAAGATCATCGTCCATATTTATCACTTTTCATCATCTTCCCTCTCATCTTTCCCCTATATTGGTTCGGGCATTCGGTTTTCCAAGATAGTAAAGGGTTGTACCTTGCCTTGTGGGAAGAAAGGGCTAAAAGCCCAGAGGGTAAAAGTAGCTGGCAAAAGTTAAAATCCAAAAGATCAAACCTTTAGATGCTTCGCCCAGGGATCCTTGAGAAAGAAATAAAACACTTCTCGGCAAGAAAAGCGGGGACCCATAAACAGATAAAACTCAAGACCTAGTCGATGGATAGGGGGTCTCATCACGAGCCAACCTATTAGGTCCATGGGCATGTAGTGGTATGACACTACTATTCATCTGGTCACGATGCCAAGGTAGTGGCTCTTGGTGGCATAACCAAGAGAAAGGGGGTCTCATCACGAGCTAACCTTCTCATCTCCGTGAAATGCTTGTGGGTAACACTGTCGCCACTGGTCACCAGGCCAGGGCAATGTCCCCCAGCTATTCTCTTGAAATAAAAAACAATAAGATAAAAAGTAAAAAGGCATTGAATGGGATAGGAAACAATTTCATCCATGACAAGGTGAAACTGGCCCTCTTTAGAGGCACCCACTGGTAAGACCTACATTTCCCTGTCATCACTACACCCCTTGCCCAAGCATCCCCCACACCATCTCATGCACGTACATGACCTATATTGGTCTTCACCTAGAAACACCCCACACCTAAGGAGAATTGGACCAATAGGATGTCCCAGAACCCTTTCCAAACCTGGCTTGTAGAATAGCATAACGTCTTTGAGCACTTGTCTGGGAAAAGGGGGTTTTATGCACATGTTTGGGTAACTTGATTATTAGATGTGATTGACATTGCTATGATCCCCGTGAATTATGAGCCCATGGAGGGCGTACTTGTTGTTGTTGCAGGACCACGCCCGACAAACAAGTACATATGGGGAGATGATTAGCTCAGACCTCCATAGGGATAAAATCCCACCAGATGGATGTTGAGATCCCATCCATGGGTAGACATATACCAGAGGCTTGCACCGGAGAGAGAGGAGGATGTTCCACCAGAGACAACTTGGCAAGCCTAGACCCAGGGGGTCTTTCCTTTCTCCTTGAACGCTGGCCTTGGAAGGCCCATGACGTTACCTTTGTGACCCTTAATGTCACCCAATGTCATATGGACATGATGGAGGCACTTGTGTTCCAAGTGGCATGTGTGGCATGATGCAGAGGCCTTGGAAGGCCTAACGTTTTGCTCCTGGAGGACAAAGTCTCACCTAAGAGGCCCAACGTCACCGTAGAAGGGCATGACGTCACCTCTTTTGCATGTTTTAGGGTTTAATTTGTCAATTTTATGTAAAAAACTGGAGATTTGATGTAACTGGACATGTTGGCCTTTTTTGACCTAATTTGTAATTAAAGGTCATTTGGATTGTATAAATAAGGGAATAATCCCTTGTAGTTTTTCATCATTCTTTCACTCACACAAGTAAGGTCTGAAATTCAGCGTCTTTAAGGCTTATTGGCTGAAATTAAGTGGTGCACAACTCTTGGAGGAGGCTTGTCTTGGTGTATTTTTGCATTTTCTTGGTGGAAAGTCTTCAACTAAGGCATATTGCTAGATTATTCTTGGTGAATGTAAGTGAAAATATGCAATTCTTCTTTCTTTGAATGGTTATAGTATCTTTTACTTTGCATTTACTAAGATTATGAAATTGCTAGTGTAAAACCCTAGGAGATTAAGCACATGTTATTGTCCTTGTTTCATTAACTATCCACCTACTAGATTTTGCTAGAAAACATATCCATTTAAGCATGTGCTAGATGTTAAGGTTTAATATATTATTGAGATTCATTTCATTAGATAACAATAGCATAAATAAGATCACTGATAAATACACAATTACAAGAGACACACCATTTATCCTGGGAAACCCTCATGGGGGAGAAAACCCAGCAAAAACTTCCTTAATATAGATAGTCAATACAATGCCAAGAGATAACTCAAACAAATACATAAATTCCTCTCCCAAGAATGTGCCTCTCTCTCTCTTCTTTCTTCTCAAACTGCAACTCCGAACTTTCTTCTTGATGAACAAGTGAGTGTGTGTCCAAATGAGGTGCTAGCCTCTTTAACTATACAATTCTGGCACGTTTGGATGGAGGTGTCTTTTCACTGGCAGGGCCGAATTCTTCTTCTGGGTGGTTATAACCACCTTTATTATATTCTGGGGTCGACTTCTTATTCTGCCTATTACAATTAGGGTTTGACCAATCCGAAAAAGGGGATTTGTTCATTTACAATACTGAACATGATCAATCCACAAAAGGGGATTGATCTAATGAATAATACATCAATAATAATTGGAATACAATTTGCAGTTACATTATTTCAACACTCCCCCTTAACAAAAAGGTTATTCTACAACAACATCAGGCGAGAGAGAGGACAACATCATCATCAACATCAAGTGAGTGAGAGGACAACATCAACAACAACATCTTGCAACACTGACTAGCGTATCTATAAATCATCGGAAGTTTTTCTCATCATCCACATCGTCATTTACAATGGGGAGATGGAATGATATCATCATCTATATCAACATGGATTAGTGTAAAACTAATACATCATCATCACAACACGAGGTTGGTCGCGTCATCACAGCACGAGGTTGGCACATCATCACAGCAATTAAGTTGGCACATCATCACAACACGAGGCTGGCACATCATCACAACAATTAAGTTGGCACATCATCATAGCAATTAAGTTGGCACATCACACAATAATTAAGCTGGCAACACCACACAACAATTAAGCTGGAAACACAACACTCGGCTGGCATCTCAACACAACAATTAAGCTAGAAGCACAACACTCGGCTGGCATCTCAACACAACAATTAAGATGGAAGCACAACACTAGGTTGGCATATCAACACAACACTACTCCCCCTATCGAGCGAGGTCCTTTCAAACTATACCTATCTTATCTCGAAAGTGCTCAAACTTTACACAAGATAGAGGCTTGGTCAACATATCGACAACCTATTCATCTGTGCTAACATATTGGAGCTTTATGGCTCCTCTCTGCAATATGTCACGGATGTAATGGTATCGAATCTCTATGTGCTTCGACTTGTCATGAAATACATGATTCTCTGTCATGTTTATGCATCTATGGTTATCACATAGGATCGTGGTTGCTTCCATCTCTAGTTCGAATAAACCAGTCAACAACTTGCAAAGCCATATGGCTTCACAACTGGAAGAACACATAACAATGTATTCTTCTTCCGTTGTACTAAGAGAAATGCTTGATTGCTTCCTACTCTTCCATGAGATCATGGTTGATCCCAAACTGAACAACATCCTGAAGTGCTCTTCCTGTCAGAGACGCTTCCAGCCCAATCTGAATCAGTGTACCCATTCAATGTGAAATTATGATCTCCATCATAGATGAGACCACAATCTAATGTACCCTTAAGGTACCTCATCACATGTTTTGCAGCAACTAGGTGAACATGTTTGTGGTATACCAGAAACTGACTCAAGGTGTTCACGACAAAAAATATATCTGGTCTGGTGTTCGTTAGATACATCATCGATCTAATGATCTATCTATACAACGTGGCATCAATCAGTTCTGGCGAAGTGTTGACCAGAAGCTTTACCTTCGTTTCAATGGGTGTGTTTATGGACTTGCACTCCAACATATTAAATCTCTTCAGGATTTCAAATGCATACTTCCCTTGGTTAAGGAAGAGACTCTCTAGGCTCTGCCATACCTCAAGACCTGGGAAGTAATTCATTAGGCCAAGGTCTTTCATCTCAAATTCTGAGGCGAGCTTCTTCTTACATTCAATGATGATATTTTCTTCTCTAGTTAAGAATAAGTCATCCACATACATCAACAATACCACCGGCTCATCATTCATAACCTTGAAGTAGAGGTTAGAATCAACTTTACTCTTGGTAAAGCCTAAGCTCATCAGAAAATTGTCTATCCTTCCATACCAAGCTCTAGGAGCTTGCTTCAACCCGTACAGAGCCTTCTTCAACTTGTAGACATGAGTCTTCCTGTCTTCAAATTCAAATCCTTGAGGTTGTTCTATATACACTTCTTTTTCAATAACACGATTTAGGAAGGTTGTCTTTATGTCCATCTGGTGTAACTTCCACTTAATCTTAGCTGCAAGGGCTATGATGGTTTTGATCGAAGTGTATCTAGCCACATGAGCGAATGTCTCTTCATAGTCAATGCCTTCCTTTTGAGAAAAGCCACGAGCGACAAACCTTTCTTTGTAATTCTCAATACTTCCATCAACAACATGTTTTATTTTGAAGAGCCATTTGGAAGATACCACATCCTTGCTCTTTGGTCTGAGAACTATTTCCCATACATCATTCTTTATTATGGATTGGTATTCTTCTATCATNCTGGGAACGATTTCCCATACATCATTCTTTATTATGGATTGGTATTCTTCTATCATGGCATCTGCCCATTCTTTCTTCTGAATGGCTTCTTCAAAGCAGGTAGGCTCCTTCTCTAGGAGATCACACATCAAAGCCATATAACTAGAGAATGGCTTAGGTCTCTTCACATGTCTCATAGTTCCTTCGGGAACACCATACTTCTCTCCATATTGAATAAGCTCCCTAGCCCAAGCAGGCTTTCTCTTATGGAAGATCGTCATCTGAGGAGGTTCTTGAAATTCTACTGTCACGATCTTCTAGAATTTCCTCATCAAGGGAAGCTATGACTTCCCTTACTAGTTCTACAACTCTGGGAACCTTCCTCACTGATTCTGCAGCTCAGGGAGCTACAGGTTCCTCTTCATATACTTCTTCAAGCTGGAATCTTCTTGATTTATTAAGTGTTTCGTCTTCATCAAAGGTCACATCCTTGTTGATCTCAATATGATGGTGACCTGGTATATAAATCTTGAAGGCCTTGGAGGCCTCACAGTATCCCACAAATATTCCCTTCTTTATTGAGGGGTCCATCTTGTTTCTCTTCTCTTTCTGAATGTGTATGAATACTGGGCGGCCAAATATTTTGAGATGGCTTACCTCTGGCTTCTTTCCGGAGAACATCTCTTCTGAGGTCTTGAACCCAAGTGCACTATGGGACAATCGGTTTTGTACATATACCATTGTTTTTGTTTCTTCTTCCCATAAGCACATTGGAAGATCTTGATCATGGATTATGGTCTTCACTGCTTCCATTATCGTTCTGTTCTTTCTTTCTACTACACAATTTTGTTGAGGATTGTAGGGAGTGGTGAGATCCCTCTTGATCCTAACATCTTTGCAGAAGTTCACAAACTCTCTTGAGGTGTATTCTCCTCCATTATCTGACCTGAGTATCTTGATCTTTCTTTCAGAAAGATTCTCTATCAAGTCTTTGAATTCCTTGAATTTACTGAACAATTCATCTTTTGATTTCAAAATATAAACCCAGGTTTTACAAGAATACTCATCAATAAAAGATACATAGTATACATACCCACTGATGGAGAATGATGGCATTGGGTCAGACACATCTGAATGAATGAGTTCTAAGACTCCTTCTACCTTGTTATCTCTCTTTGGAAAAGGGTTCTTGATGTTCTTCCCTTGTGCACATCCATTGCACATGCCTTCATGGTCAACCTTGAGTTCAGGTAGACTTGTGACTGCTTTGCATACGTATGGTAATGCCTTGTAGTTGATGTGGGCTAATATTCTATGCCAAAGTTCACATGGATTCTCAATGGCGTGGGTCATGGTTGCTTCTGAGTGACCCTTTAGCTTATACAAGCCACCTTCTTCTTTTCCAATGATGATTGCTTCCTTCATGGTTTCTCCTTTAGCCCACATAAGAACTTCTCCATCTATAAAGAAAATTCTGAAGCGTTTATTTTCTAGGGCTGATATGGAGAGTAAGTTCTTTGTCAAACCTGGTACATAGAGTACGTCCTTCATCTTCATTAAATTCCCTGAATTGAGCTTGTAGTTTGATTCTCCCAGTCCCTTAATAGGGTATTGATAATCATCTCCAAGTGTAACCTTTTGAGAGAACTTTTTTTCTAAAATGCAAGAGAGAATGTCTCTTTGACCTGTCATGTGCTTGGAAGCACCACTATCAATGAGCCAAGTGTTCTCTCTAGGTGTGACCAATCCTGAGAGGGCCGAGATTAAGACATAGTCTTTGATTTGTTCTATTAACATCTTTGTGGGTGTCTCTTCATCTTCAACTGCATGGGCATGGTGCCTCTTATTTTTCCTCTTGTATTCTTCTCGTCTAGCTGGACATTGTCTCGCAATATGTCCCATCTTGTCACAATGATAGCATTGGGAAGATGAGAAGTCTCTTTCTTTTCTTTGTCCTTTCTTCTGGAATCTCTTAGGTTGAGATTCTTTATGTATGAATTTGCTTTGGGGGTGAGACTCTTTATGAGTTTCTTTCTAGAAGTAAGACTTATTTCTTCTTCCTTTGGTGTGAGTAGCTAGGGCTTGATCTTCATCTCTTGATAGTAAAGCTTCCCGATTAGCTACTCTTGATTCTTTCTGAATGCATTCTTCCCAAAGACTTCCAAATTTTAGTTTCTCTGTTCTAGCACAAATAGTTTGGATGAATGCATCCCAAGGTCTTGTGAGACCATTAAGGGTCGTCATTATGAGTTCATCTTTGTCTATGGTATACCCAATTGCTTCTAGTTGTTCTTTGAATTATGATATTTTGAAGAAATATTCATGGATCGATTCTCCTTTCTGCATCCTTGTATTCTTGAGTTGAGTCCTTAGATTCATCTTCTGATTTATGTTCTTTCCTTCATATAATCTGGTTAGGGCATAAAACATTTATTTTGGAGACTTCTTTGATGACACTTGAGGAATCAAGTGATTTTTGATAGAATCTGCAATAATTCTTTTAGCCCTGATCGTGTTCTTTTGGTGCTTTGCTTTATCTACAACATCGATGGGTTCTGGTAATTCTTCTTTAACGAATCTTGCTAGGTCATTCTCTTCAAGAATGAGACCAATCATATACTTCTAGGCACAGAAGTTTTCCACACCTTCCATCTTGTCAACAAGCTTAATGCTTGCAGACATCTTTTACCTGGAGCTAGGAAAATGACCAAAAATGAAAATGCTCAAAATTGAATTATGAACTTACCAGGAGGTGCGCTTGGCTGAGGCGAGTAGCCTGGTGCGTTTGGATTTCAGAAAATCCAAATTTTACCCCTTCAAACTTGATCTGCAGATTTTTGGACTGGTGCTTCTGGTTTTCTGGTACTTTTGGTACTCTGGTACTTCTGGTACTCTGGTTTTTTGGTACTTCTGGTACTTTGTGAAAACTAGGGTTTCACTTTCCGGGAGATCTAGCCACTGAAAAGTTGTGCTGAGGAAGGGTGCACTTTTCTAGATGGTTTTGGGGTTGAAATACTTCATCAACGAAAAGCCCTAATTTGCATGTACGACAACAGTGATGTTTTTCACTTTCTCTTGTGAAAGATGCTCTCTTCATCTTAGCTCTGATTCATTGTTAAGGTTTAAGCTATTATTGAGATTCATTTCATTTCATTAGATAACAATAGCATAAATAGGATCACTGATAAATACACAATCATAAGAGACACATCATTTATCCTAGGAAACCCTCATGGGTGAGAAAACCCAACAAAAACTTCCTTAATATAGATATCCAATACAATTCCAAGAGATAACTCAAACAAATACATAAATTCCTCTCCCAAGAATGTGCCTCTCTCTCTTCTTTCTTCTCCAACTACAACTCCGAACTTGCTTCTTGATGAACAAGTGAGTGTGTGTCCAAATGAGGCGCTAGCCTCTTTATTTATACAATTCTAGCACTTGTGGACAGAGGTGTCTTTTCACTGGCAGGGCCGACTTCTTCTTCTGGGTGGTTATAACCACCTTTATTATATTATGGGGTAGACTTATTATTTTTCCTATTACAATAGGGTTTGACCAATCTACAAAAGGGGATTTGGTCATTTACAATACCCGACATGATCAATCTGCAAAAGGGGATTGATCTAATGAATAATACATCAATAATAATTAGAATACTCTTTGCAGTTACATTATTTCAACACTAGATCCCTACCTTTGTAGCACTCTAACACCATTGCTTCATCAAGATTTTTTTTATCCCAAGCTTGAGCTAAAGAAGAAGGAAAACCACCAAGGCCTAGGGTTACCTTCTTCCTAGTAGTTGTTTTCCTTCTAGGGTTCGATGATTGAGGCCTTGGATTACCAACACCTCAATCATTCTCCCTCTAGTCTCTAGTTCACACATTATCATTTGTTTCCTTCAAGATTGTTGCTACAAAAAAGTGACTCCATTAGCCCTAAAGACACTGGTTTATACCTTGCAATTGATTGATTGATGAAAACAACCCCCAAACCATTTACCTCAAGCTATTTGCTAACTACTCCTAACCCTAGATTAGACTAATCTACTAACATTATTGTTGTTGTTACAAAAGTAAGCTACAACCATATATTGCAGCTGTAAAAGCTCCTAAAAGCAATTGTTAAAGTTGATTTTTACATTTCCTTCTTAGCTTCTGACAAGCGCTAGCATATTGTTAATTCTAGATTATTATTTTGGGTCATTTTAAAGCTTATTCAAGGCTTAATTGTGAAGCTATTAATATATATACATTTTTGTTATAAATTTATGTTTGCTTCATCTTATACATCAACTTATTGTTTTTATTAAGTCCAAGGTTTTACGAAGCTCTAACATCAATTGTTACTTGAAAAATAATGTTTTCTTGTTGTCTTGTTCTGGGCAGGTACACTTAAGCATGTATTTGCTTCATATTGTTAAACCTTTGGGACTTTATGATCGGTGTGACTTGTGAGTGGGTACAACTTTTCTTGATACTATAACCTTTGCCTTCTCAAACCCCCAGGTCACCAGGGACATCTCCCTTGGGCTTTCACCCCTAAATAGAAAGAGGTGTCTTATTTAGGTGACAATGATAGGACAACCTCATGTTACGCCAATTTATTGTTCACTTTCCTTTGGCTTTTGGGCAAGTACAAATTGTGCGATAACAAGTCCAAATAATTCCGCCAATGCCTACCCTTCCATGGTTCCCTCATGATGCTCAATTAAATTTTAGTTTGAATTTAGGTGGTGTTGGTCTTCTCCACATACCATTTACTTCTACTTTATTTCACATATTTATGCCCCAAAATTTAGGTTTTTCTTCATTAGGGCTTGGGGGATTAAGGTTTTATGTAGTAAACCTTAGAAGATAAAAGAGAGAATCAACCACAAAACTTCA
>SNQJ01S0221380.1:0-13386 GCA_010110895.2 Picea sitchensis
GATGTCCCCACCAGGTCTTGATTATATCATGATTGCTCCTGGCGTATTGGGTGCATTATTTTCTCTCAAACTATAGAAGGAATGAAACATTGTAAGTGTATTTAGGATTAGGGGAAAGTTTTTACATTACTTGTAGGTGTTCTGGTTGGAAAGAGTCGACGACGACCTGCTAGTGGTTGATGATGCTCCTAGTCTGGATGTCAACGTGTTCCAAGGCCCAATTTATCATATCATTGTAAGGTATGATTCTCAGTTGTTCAACTATATTATGCAGCTCTGATTGTGCTACATGTCTAACTTAGTTGTATAAGATTCATCTTCTTCTTCGGTAGAGTTGTCTGGACAGTTGATGATTTCATGGTCTAGGACCTCAAAAACCCATGTCCAAGTTTTAATGGTGTCCATGACTCACGGAGTAGTGTCTGATAGAACATATGTGCTCGGGTTTGAATCATCACCCATTGCATCAAGATTCTTTGAAATTTTCCATGGCACCATGATCCTCAAGGAAATTGAATAAGCTTACCTATTACAGGAATTCTGTGAGTTTTACACTGGATAAAAACTGCTAGTTGCAAATGGTATAAATGAATTTGAAATTCCAAGTGATTTTATTCAAAAAAGTTTATAGATCTCCGCATAGACTTATTGACGAAGAATTTATTAACCTTAATGGAATTCATTACCTGGAGATTCGCAATCCTCATTTGGAATCATTATCCTTAATCGATCATAAATTCCATCAATACTTTGATGGTTCGTGTTTGGGAGTTTTAGATGTGACAGGGTGGAAATCTCCCGAAGTCTGAATTCATGGAGGAGTTAATCTCTGAATACTAACTTTTAAATCTTAATTAATCATGTTTAAAATGTTGTATTAACTTCAAGTGTTTTGTAAATTCGGACTTCGTAGGTTTTGAATATAACACAAGGGAAACTTTCAGAAATCCAAAACTGTGAAGTAATTAATTAACTCTTAATCGCGATTAACCTCCATTATTAAATGTTTTATTAACTCCTTTTTACTTTTTGAAATGTCCAGTACTTCGGCATTTTGATACTTCGTTGATTTGTGAACTCACTCTTTGTTAAACTCTCGAAGTTTCATCTCCCGAAGTGAAATCGTAGGGATGATGTGCCAAGAAAAGAGAGGTGCCATGTGTCACTCGAAAACGTGTGAATCATCCAAAGGGAATGTCAAAAATAAGTGCCACATGTCATCCCATGAAGGATTTAAAAGACATGTGTCCTATGACTTGTGTCTGTGAGTTCTTTAGGATTTATCACAAGATGTTATCTTCGTTCTTTGGAGTTTCGGGTTTTTTATTGTTTATACTTGTTGGAACATCTGAAGCATGGAGCTTTGAAGTGACCGTTAGAGACCTACTCTTTAAAACTCAGGTGGCTCCAAAACTTCGGAGATCATTAGGATCATTCGATCAAATTAGGGAAAATCATCAACAATAGATCTTGTAAGCGCCTTATTGCTAAATAACAACCAATGAATTTGATTTAAAATTAAAAGGCATTTTTCTAAGTTTTTTCTCTTTTTGGGTAAATTTGTTTTTCTAAGAGGTGAAAAATATAAAGCTCAAAGGTTCAAAATTGTGTGTGTTCCAACATAGGCTCCATCTGGGGATTGTGACTCCCTATGAGGCATGAAAGAACAATAGACCAAGTGCCTTTATTGGGTAAATGGAGTCATTATTTCTTTTTGAAAAACATTTTCCAGTTTTATTTAAGAATTAATCATTCATAGAAAAATGAACTTAACCAAATCTCAAAAACCTTCAAAACATACTTAATGATTGATTTCAAGTTAGGCCATTTTAAAATTTCATTTTTCTTAAAACTGATTTTAGAATTTTTTAAGATAATCAAAATAACTTTAACTGAAATATCAGTCTTCGACCGACTTCATTTTCTTCAAGGTTAAACAGATGTAACAATTTATTTAGGGAACCCCTAGTTGGTTCAGGATGTAATTATCATTGGAAAGAGAACTAGATGACAAAGTATGTTGTATGGATATGTACGACAACCTTACAGATATCATAGATATTGATTCACTACCAACGAGCATTTTCAGTACCTCGGTTAAGTTCTCTACTTCTCCCATTGAATTTACTTTCACCACTTCAATTAGCACTTTTTTACTTTGTTGAGATGAGGGAAATAATTATATAAATTTCATTTCATCATCTCTTTTGGACAATATGGGGGCAATCAAATTATGAATTTCCTTTCACCATCTCTTTTGGACAAGATGGGGGAAATCAAATTATGAATTTACTTTCACCATATGTCTTATATTTTAACATTTTTAAGTGGGGGAAATCAATCTATATGTATCATACAAGGAATGATATATGTTTAAAATTTTTGAAAAGAAGGTTTGTCAACGATTTTAAGAATACTCTGAAACTAACTTTCTTCTAATTTTCAATACACCTTTGCCTATGGGGGAGAATTTTTTATGGGGATTTTAATCTTTTTAGGGATCAACCTTGAGCGAATTAGTCAGTTTAAATTCTGATAGAAGAGTTAAAATTATCAGGATTAGCCTAGACATACTTTTTCAATTAAAATCAAAGGAACATAAAGATTTTCGCCTAATCTTGTTTTGAAAATATGTTTTTAAGTTTTCAGAGTCAAGGTGAGTTTCTTTCTTTCTATGAAGACTAAGAAAGGATAAAGAAAATTTGAAGTAGATAAGAACTTGGGGATAGGTAAAAATAACAAAATGAAAATTCAGAGGGCTTGACACAAAATATCTTAATCCTACTAAGTTTGTGTATTTAGTTCAGACTTCCTTCGAGCTTATTTATTTTTATTTTATTTTTATTTTATTTTTATTTTATTTTTATTTCATAGATGGCTTTAGAATTTATTAGTATGACACTTTAAGTTGTAATTTTATACCTGTCTGATTTTTAGGGTCAAGTGATAATATTATCATGAGTGAAACTTCCTTCACATTCATTTCAAAAGAATTTTCTTAAAACTTTATTTGAACCAGAAGAGTAGGAATTCATACCTCATTTTCCTTTTGAATTTTCAGCAAGGCAAATTATTATTTTATCACCTGTTTTTAGAGAATCGTGTGTCGAATTTTTATTCAGCCTCATCTCATGCTCAACAATATATATTCTGCAAAAGGAATAAAATGCAAAATGTCAGAAAATCCTGTAGAATAGAGATGGTATGTGATACAAATGTTTTTATATTTTGTTTCAATGATATCAAGCAATCATAAATGTATTGAAAATATTTACAACAAATGATCAAATGACTTAGATAATTTACAAAAAGAAAAAATTAAAATTAAAATAGCGAATGCCAATCCAAACCGATATATACAATGGAAATTTGGAATATGACTATTGCATGAAATGTTTTAAGTAATGCCCATTGATAGGAGCGTCAAGAATTTTTCCATCAATATTTTCCAGTGAGAATGAGTTTTTTTCCTCAACGACTATCATTTTGAATGGTTAGAACCAAAGATGATCAAATTTGTCATGTTTCCCTACATATTCCTTTCTAGCCTCCCATTTTTAAACTAAGTTGTCGGGAAGAAAATCCATGTATTTGGCTTTTTTATCAAAAAGGGCCTTCATATTATCCTAGTACTTTTGAAGTTTATCATCCACTTCCACTCTGTTTTGCTGAAATTTGATGATTTGATTCATTCTTCTCGTAACGTCGTTTGGCTCTTCATTTGCATTCTGCCAAAGTTTCATCACAGGAAGAGAAAGATTGATAGGAAGGATAATGTCAATACCATAAACCAATTGGAAAGGAGACATACCTATTGATTTCTTGGTGCCAATTCGGTTTTCCCATAGGGAATACTTTAGGTGGATATGACAAGCTTTGTTATTCTCTATCAAAACATTTTTTATTATAGTCATCAAGCTCTTGTTAGATGATTCAAACAACTCATTTCCCTGAGGATAATAAGTTGTAGAATGACCTAAAACAATATTGTATTTCTGACATAAATTGATCAATTCCATAGACTTAAAATCATGAGCATTATTAGTGACTATTTTTCGAGGACAAAAAATTTTTGATAGGATGTTTTCTTCCAAAAAATTTATTACTACCGAATCTATAGCATTATGAGTTGGAATGGCTTCAACCCATTTCGTAAAGTAATCAGTACCGGTTAGAATCTATCTATGTTGGGCACTTGATTGCGGATGTATTTCTTCAATGAAGTCTAGGCCCCATTGTTGGAAAGGAGATTCAACTCTTATTGAGATTAAAGGTAAGGCAGGGACTTTTTTCTTACCAGCGAACAATTGACATGAATTGCAAGCTCTAACCCTTGCATTCACATCAGTAAATAAATTTGTCCAATAGTATCCTACCCTTAAAATCTTATAAGTTATTTCTCTCCAATAATGATGTCCCCCACACACCCCTTCATGAAATTCATCAATGACCCCTTTTGTTTCAGATTTTGTCAGGCAACACAACAAGAAACCCAGAGGGTCTTTCTAGTACAACTTGCCATTAACAATGCAATACTTAATTTCATGTAGCTTTAAAGTCCTTGATTTAGAAGGAATCATATCATTTGGGAATTGAAGAGTGAGGTATGTAATAATATCACGGTACCAGGTAGAGGAAGAAAAATTATCTTTAATCTGAATCATAGGTGTTTGATCGTCAATTTCCTCTATATCCAGGATAGAATCATGTAATTTGAAGTTGTTTATTCCAAGTTCTCTAAAATTTGATTCAGCCAACATCCTCGCGAGACCTTTCCCTTTCACTATCTTGGTTGGTTTCACTTATAGATCAAACTCTTGTATTTTAGCCAACCATCTACCTCTTATTCCATCATTGTCTGGCTAAACCAAGATATATTTAATAGCATTTGTTGGCATATAAGAAATTATTTTCGAGTGCAAGACATATGTTTTGAAAGCCTTGAGAGCCTTTACCATTTCATAAGCTTGTTTTTCAAGTATATCATATCTTAGATCTGCATCCATGAGGCTTTTGCTGAAGAAGGATATTGGTTGTTCACATCCTTCTTCGTCCTTTTGAAGGAGCACTATTGCAACAATATGTTCAGACACGAAACAGAAGATTAAGAATTCCTTCATATAGTCTAGACTTTCTAGTACTGGTGCTTCCCTTATAGCTTTCTTAACATGATCAAAAGATGCCTTGGATTTTGTAGTCCATTTAACTTCGATGTCCTTCTTTATCATATATGTAATCAATTTGATTATTTCAGCAAAGTTAGGAATAAATATCCTCAAAAAATTTCTCTTACCTAAAAATGATCGAATCTCTTTTCTGTTTCTAGGAATATTTATCATGTCAATAGCCTCAAATCGCTTAAGATCAACCTTGATTCCTTATTTTGACACTATATGGCCTAAAATCTTACCTTCCTACATAGAAAAATGTTATTTTTTGGGATTAAGAGACAAACCAAATTTTCTACAATTTTCAAAAGTCTGTCTGAGGTGCATCAAGTGTTCGACATCATAATTGGAAAAAAGTGTTAGATCATCTAGATAAATAACAACAAATTTTTCTCTCTCACCAATGAATGTGATATCCATCGCTCTTTGGAAATTCTCTCTTGCATTCATCAAACCAAAAGGCATTTTATCATACATAAAGGTTCCCCATGTAGTGCTAAACATAGTCTTTTCTCTATCATCTTCATGAACAATGATCTAGTTATATCCTGAGAAACCATCAATCATAGAAATCATGTTATCCCCTACTAACTTCTCTAGAACATGGTCCATCTTTGGGAGCGGGTAGTTATCTTTGAGAGAAGACTGATTTAAGTTCCTAAATCAACACAGAGTGTTATTTCACCATTCTTCTTTCTAACAGGGACCAAATTGGCCACCCATTCAGAGTATCTGATGGGAATGATGATTTTTGTATCGAGGAGTTTCTTAACCTCTCTTTCTATTACCAACAGAAGAATCAAGTTCATCTATCTAAGATTCTGCCTAAAAGGTTTAATACCATGTTTTAAGGGAATCTTATGTTAAATAACAAAGGAATCATAAGTTTTTAGATCATCATAAGACCATGCAAAAACATCTTTATACTGTATAAGTAACCCAACGTATTTACTCTTTATTTGGGCCGGAAATTATTTTGATATTTTGACCAATTTGGGATCTTCATTAGTTCCTACATTACAGTCTTCAACTTCTTCAGGTTGGGCCGCAAGGTAGACTTTAAAGGTATGTCATCCTAGTCAAACAATGTTTCTAAGGGGATCAGGCCTCTGGGAATTTGATTGTTTTTAAGTAAGAGCATGCGGTGATTGGCAATTTTGTATTGGAACTTTTCGGGCTTCTCTCCTTCTTGCATAATCCAAGCAGGATCATTCTGATTTTCTTGATCTATTTGGGTCTCAGAAAACTCATCAACCATTTCCAGGAACTGTTTGATTTGTTCATCATCTTCAAACACTTTCCAGTGTTGAATATAGTTTGAAATCAAAGGTCTATGTCTCATCTCGATGTGATATTTTAGTTTCAAAACAGTAGGTGGTATGCAGGCCACAACATCTTTGGCCAAAGAATCAACTTGTTGATTTTGCATTCTAGGAATAGAGTGAATATTAAAGGACAAGAAGAAATTGTCTATAAGATCCCAGGCACAATTTCTATAGGATATCAATCTCAGATGCTTATCTTGATATTGTTATTTTATTTGTTTTACAATGAGCTATGCATCACCATAAACTCTCAGATGTTCGATTTTTAACTTTCTTGCAACTTCTAATCCTAAAACTAAAGCTTCATACTCACAGACATTATTGGTATAATCGACCTCCCATTATAATCTGTAAGAGAAAGGAATAACGTACTCATCCCCTGGCACTACAAATAACACTCCATCTCATGCTCCTTCGCAGAATGAAGCACCATCGAAGAACATTTTTCACATTCCTTTTCTAACATGTATACTTTTCTTTGAAATTTATGTTTTTTTTATTTTATTCTATACATTCTTCAAAATCATCATCTATAGATAATATACAATTTCCTAAGTCTTGATTAGCAACATAGAATGGGTAGTTATTGGGGTTGTAAGGGTCACTTACAGTATACGCCAGTCTAGTTTCTATGTGCAGTCGAGTGAATTGTCCACCAAAAATTGGAATTGTAGCGTAGGTCATGTCTAGTTGAACTGATCCTCCTAACTTGGTGCCCCAAGATCTGGATAGAAGAATACCATACTTGGAAGGAACATCAGAAACAACCACATCCATAAGGATACTTTTCATAGGAATCTGAACAAGATTTACCACTAAATATTTAATCATACCCAGACACTTAACCTTTCTAGAATCAAACGAGTACAAATCTTGATAAGGTCTGGTAATTTCAAGGCCCAATTTTTCCATGATAATCTTAGGAATTAATTTATGTGAAGCTATCGAGTCTAACATGCAATTGTGAAGTAAATGATCATGCACAATCAATGTGATATATAACGGAGCAACATAATCCTTATTATTTTCAATGTGTGGACCGAACATGATTGTAGGTTTTTCATCCTGCAAATTGATAACATCATCTTGACATTCAGCATCAAAAAAAATTATTTCTTTAGCGATTTTCTTTTTATAGATCGGGTTCCTATCAATTTCAACCAGAGGCGTTGGAATTTTAATTTTATTAAGTTCATTCTCTAAATTGAATCTCGCAATTGGTTTTTCAATTTCTCTGGTTTGAACTTCCGCTTCTGTATTTTATGGATTCTTAGTTTTCACTACTTTCGTTTCAACCTTCTTTGTTCGGGAAGCTTGTGTCTCAGTTGATGGTTTATTAATTGTTGCCTCATTCGCTTTGTTTCGTGACAAAATATTTTTTGGTGGAATATTTGTAGAACTCTTTTCTCTTGGCCTTAAATCATATTTAGGTTGAAGCTCGGCCATTATTGCGTTGGCAAGACCTTTGTATGTAGAGTCCCCCAAATTGTTGATGTTTTTTTCATTATTAAATAGAGGTTCTAGGTCTAATGATTTCTCATAATATTGCTTGGTTAGGTGAGCTTCAAGATCATCATTGCTAAGGTTGTTCAAATCTTCCTCTAGTTCCTCATAATCTTGCACTTCATCTCTCTGCATGAAATTCTCAGTTTTAAATAGAGCTTGAATCTTTTTATCCTCATTTTTATTTGTATTTGTTGTATCTGAGAATTATGGTTTCTCCTGAATTGATTCCTAACGTATGGATCATGTTTGGCTTGCCCTATTACCACCCTGGATTTTTTTTTTGATAAATCTTTAATAATTTTGGCCATCTCATCCAGTTTTTCCTTTGCGGACTTTCCATATCTAGAGGGTCCTGCGTGTTCTTTAAAACATATGGGTTCTCTGGCTCTCATCTCAACCTTAGTTTTCAACTTCCCAGATGCCATCATATTGGACTCAATTTCTATGGCATTGTCTTGCATTCCCGCTAAGGTAGTGGATCTTCTTTCTCTCAGAAGTAGAGAGAAATCAGAATCGAAAGCCCCTGTAAAAGTGAATTTTGCAGTTGGATGAGAAGGTTTAACTTCGACTGGGATTTTGTGATAGATTTTATTAAATATTTAGATAAATTCTAGGACTGATTCAGAAGTTTTCTTTCTCAAGGCTCTGAATTCGATTAAGTAATAAATATGATCTTTTTTCTTGCCCCATTGCCTAAGGAAAGCATTTTCTAGATCATCATAAGATCGTATAGAACCTACTGGGAGTCCTCTAAACCAAGTTCTTACCTGCCCTTCAAAATTCTATACTAACAGTCTTGAGTAAACGCCCTCATTCTCAATACCAAGGATATCAATGAACTGGTCGAAAAAGGCTATATGTTATGTTGTTGTTAGATCCCCTTCTCCCATGAATTTGGGGAGGTTCTTCATATAAGTTTTGGGTAAATCATGAAAGACAAAAGGAAGGACTAAGGGATCATATCTAGTAGCTACCTTCACAAATATCCTAGGGGGTTGAGCTTGTCTAGCATCCCCTGCACCTCCAACACCACCAGCACCGGCCATTGAAAGTCTAGGAGACGAAAATCGGGGACTAAAAAGGATATTTTCAAAAACTTCAAAAGACTGAACTACTAATCTTTTGACTACTTTGGGATGTTGTGAATGAAGTATGGGAAAAATATCATGAGAAGATGGAAAGTATAGATGAGGGGGAAAAGTAAAACTTGAGCTAGGCTCCTCAATTTTACCTGATGTATAGATAGGAAAAGTAATAGGGGAGGAATCTGGGTATAGAAAATAATCTTCAGTATTTCGGGAAATAGAGACTTTTACTTCAGGAAGGTTGAGTATCAATGATAGTGGATATTGAAATGTATCCTTTGCTTTCACTGGTAAAAGTATTTATCAAAGAAACAGAGATGGTCTGGTGAATTTAAAATTTTACTTCAGAAACAATTACCTCTAGAGTTTCCAGCTTAATTTCAAGTTTACTTGTTCATGCTTCTGCAGAATGAACTTGTTTAAAATGTTCTTTAGGGGTTAGTTCTTCAGCAGGAACCTTAACATTAACTTGCGTAACTCTAGGTTTATAGACATTATCTTCTAATGCAACAGTTTTTCTGAGATATCCCTTTGGTTTGAACAATTTTTTGGGATCTGAAACTAGTGTAGTCTTTTTTTCCTCTGGGTTTTTCCTGGTATTCTTTCGACCGAATGCCAATTTTTTCTATGTTGGAGTTGCCATATGAAAAATAAAGTAATCCTTACTCACATATTTAATCTTTGTTCACCATCAAAGACCAAAAATTACCTTGTCGTTTTCCCAGGGAAAATAATTTCATTTCTTCACCACCAACAACAGCGCCAAAAAGATGTTGTTCCTGAGATTTATTCTAAGGCTCAAAGAATCATGTCAGGCATCAAATTTTTTAAATGAAATGTTTTAATGAGTGTTTTTTCTACCTTCAGTTTTATGAGAAATAATCTTTAAATGAAATTAATAATAAGACAGTACAAAGGTTGTATCTCATTATCTCAGTCGCAATTGTAATATCAAATGATGCAGAAAGATTCACAAAATTGTTAAACAAAGTCAGGTATCAATTACAAATAAGTCTCACCTTGTTTGCAGTAGGAGAAAAGTAGAAGATGCACCCTTGAACAGAATATAAAATGTAGTAATTCACACAGATCACAGGTCTTGTTTTGCTCACAGTAATAATAGAGGAAAATTTGTTTACTGAATGAACTCCTAATATAATATGATCACGGTAGATGTAATACTAAATTGAAATCAATCACTCTTCAATAATTACAGAAAGAAATTCAGGGAAATGGAAACACAGTGGAAACATTGTTGTCCCTCAACCAAGTTTTGAGAGAACATTGGTCATGTTTGACCATTTTAGGGACTTCGAAAGGCTGGTTGAAGAAAAAGTGCCCAAGCGAAGCGGAGATCGCAGGATCTCACTTATTTTGTGGGCTTTTTGGGCTTTTAGGGTTTATGTAATGGGTATGGAATATCGGACCATGGGTTTACCCCTGTTTATGCCTCTTTGTAAATGTATAAATATGTATCTAGGAAATGTAAGAAAATAGGGGGGGGGAAGACTAAGATCAACTTAGTGCAGATCTAGTTGGCTTCGTGCAAGAATCTGTAAAGGTTGCTAAGTGCGGAGAACATTTGTTGGCTGTTGTGCATACTGTGTGTTGAGACTTGCATGGCTAAGTGAAAATGATTGTAAGAGGTGTTGTGCCCACACACTGTGTAAGGATCTGTTCCTTGACCTGATCTATAGGAAGGTGGATCTAGTGCATTGTGCACAGATCACATGTCCAGTGCGAAGATGGCTTTGTGGCTTGGTGCCTGTAAGAAGATTGGAGACTAATAAAGAAGAAGAAGAAGAGTTGGTGGGCATAGCCCCACAATGCGGTGAACCATGTATATCTTGTATTGATGTGCTTTGTGCAATGTTGTTCATGTTGTTTATATGTTTATCTGCTTAGTGCATTGATCTTTATATATGTTAGCTGGATGTATGGACACCTAGTTCTCTATTGATGGTAAATGAATGTTAGATATGATTCAATACTATGTGCTAAGTAGTGAAAAGTACTTACTGTGTTGTTCTGTACTTAGGTTTTAATCTGCGATGTGAATGGATTTAGGAAATAATGCATACTAATTAGATAAGTGCTATGTTAAGTGTTGTAATCACAAATCTATGTCCTAGCTAGGTTGTAGACGCATGAGTCTTGCAACCCCCCCTGCCTCTACCTCGGGTGAGACTTCATCTGTTTCGCAGGTGTTGTCGAAAGGGCCGATAGTTATGGTTTTTTTGGTGTGATGTTGAAGCATTGAACCCTGGGTCTGCCCATATGCCAACAAATGGTTTCGTTGTTGTTGGATCTGGAACTATGATTGCTAGGAACTGAAGAAAAGAGAAACATTTGTGTGTAGATCTATTGTTGTAGTGCACAGTATTATACTTGACTTGTGAAACTCTGTGCTAATAAAGGAACTGGATATGAAGAAAAGAAGTAAGATCTTAAATCTTTATGCTCTGATAAAGGTAAGATAAGTGGAAATTTTTCTTCGAAAGTATGAATCTAGGTATGATTGATAGATTTTGTCATAGTCTGAAAACTAGGGCGCAGTTAGAAGAAAGAGTTGATCTGAATAGATTTGATAGAAATAGTGAAAGATATGTTATTCCTATGCATAGAAAGAATTCTTGGACTAAAAAGTGGATGCAAGAACCTAGAAAGAATTTTTGCAAATTGAAGTTTCATCACTGTGATCCCAATGCGCAGTACAAGAAAGGTTGGGGATCATTTAAAAGAAAGAGAGGATTGACACTGTGTTATAATTGCAGAATATTGGGACATCTTACTAAGGAATGCCCTGGTACATGTCCTATTTGTCTCTATTTTAAATCAATTGGTCACAAAGTTGAGGATTTCCCTAGAATGATTGCCAAAGTTAAAAAGATGAACATGAGACAAGAAAACTCGGAAGAAGGTAAAAGGACTACGGATATCTTAGAAAACCAGAAAGAATTAGAGACTATGTTATTACAGATGAAAGAAACATGGAATGATCATAGAGACATCAGTTTACCAGAGATCTTAAAAGAGAAGCAGCACATAGAAACAATAATAGGAGACTTCGACATAGACTGTGTCTTGGATGAAGAAACACGTGTCAATATTATGCCAAAAATCACTTGGAAAATTTTGGGAAAGCTTGTTATGGTTCCTTCATTGGGAAGGATATGATTGTTTAAAGGAAAGATGATAACCCTATGTGGAAGAGTTACTAATGTACCTATGATTTCTCATTAAACATCAACCAAAGAATAATTTGAAGTCATTAAGTTTGTTCAGAACAATGCCCCATTTCCACTTTTGTTAGGAGAGACTTGGATTGAGAAAGATCAAATCCAAAATAAAACAGAGGAAGAAGCTACAGAATAGAATCAACAAGAATTAAGAGACTTCATAGCTAGAAAAATAACGCAACTAATACAAGAACAAGAGGATAAGTTGAAGCAAAAGAGGACCAGATAATTAGCTGTCGAAGTTGAAAGAACACAAGAAGGCTTAAAGAACATGTCCATGCAAGAAAGAAGTGCATCCACCTAGGAAATAATAAGAGAATAGGTATTACCTTTGAACCCTTTGAAAGACCCTCAGCAATGCAAAGTTACTACGCTAAGAGACGATAAGAATAAAAATGGAAAGAGGAATCCAGAGACTCAAATCATAGGAAAGAAGGCCATAAAGCTCGGCAAGAAAAAAGAAAAATTAGAAAAATTACAGGAATCTCCAAAGAAGGCTTCGTAGAAGGTAGGCTTACAGAACTTGAACCTCGCCGAAATAGCAGAACCGCGCAGAATGGGACTTCGCCATAGCGAAGGTATATGACTGTTGGAGGCATCCTGACTGTTACAATGACGCTCTGAAATGGCTAGAAATGCAGTTATTTCTAGAAATACCACCATTGGACCGGTGAGACTCTCACCAGATATACCCAAGGAAGATGTTAGATCACTCCCTGGAATGGAATATAAAAGAAGACTATGGTGATGTAGAGAAGGGGAAGCGAGGCTACAAGGTATCCTCCATCTAGGATGATGCAGTGTGCCTAGCTTGTCATCTCATAGTAGGAAAGCTCATCCGAAAGAACCATCTGACACAGGTCACACGGTTTGTAGTCGACCTTGTTGGACACACCTACCACACTTAGAGGGGGGGTGAATGAATGTGGGGCTCTTTTTCCCAAAACTTCCCTCTTGCACAAAAACTCAACAATTAGCATTCAATATTTATTCATTACCCATTGTTGTCATTTATAACCAGTCATATATCATCAATATATCATCAACAAGTCATCACCACAAT